>BJCM01166589.1:0-19233 GCA_018326385.1 Flaveria bidentis | reverse complement strand
TATTAATGATATGTAAATGATATTTATCTAGTAGTTGCGTTATATGCGTTTTATCCGGGTAAATATTAGTTTACGCGTTAAGGTTTATATTAAGTTTTTCCAATGTATTTAATTTGGAATCTAAAATACTTTAAACCAATGGAATATAAAATACTTTAAAACACCTAAAATAATTTATTAGCACATATATTTATTAATTATCACCAACGTTCATGTGTGCCGGTTGTATCGCGTGTAAAAATGGTAATTACGCCGAATCACCGATGCATGAAATGTAATGCATGAAATTTTGCAATGTATGAAATTTTTCAATGCATGAAACGACTTCAATAATTGAAATTTAATTGAAAATCAAGTATTATAGGTCTAATTATAACCAAGTCAAGGTCGGGTATTGACCTGAAATTGCCGGTTGTCACAAAAAGTATGCTCACCCACTTTTCATGTTATACAACATACATACATTTTACATACTTGGAATCAAGGTGCTATTGTTTTGTGAGTACTTATCTGATACATGCTTGAGTCTGCTGTGTGGTTCTTTCTTACAACCATTTAATTCTAGTGTGGAACCGACGGATAGGTATTGGTTGACACCCCCACCCTCGTTTGTTGGTATACTAGTTAGCACCAACAGTCGCCAGGAACGGGCCTTGGGTGAATATATTCCGAAAAGATTCTTTGTGTACGTCGTTAGCTTTGGTTGTAAAGCTCATGTCATGTGATTTTGCTTACTTATAACTGTATTCACGGTATTCCACAACAAACATTATACAACATCAATTACTTATTTACTAATTAAACCTGCGAGCTCACTAACAATTTTGTTGACCATTTTGAGCATATCTTTTCAGGTGATAATGCTATTTGAAGATCTAGGTGCGCTGCCTTAGTGGAGACCCTAGAATGCATTTTGGGCACATTTTGAAAACATTTGTTGTAATCTATTTTGAACAACATTATTCTTTTGATACTTGTTCCCGGGTTATGGGAATTACATTAAAATGTCTTCATCTATGTTTATGTGAATCATGTATCATGATTGTGCTTATGGTTATGTTGTCATGAATATTGACTAAACACGACACAAGTCCCCTTGTTGTCGGGTTTCGTCATGACACGCTTGTCATCATTTATTATATTGCATCTCTAATGCTTACCATGTGTTATGACGATCCCGTCTCGTTACATCCCCATGTTTCCGCTCTTAGCGGGGGTGTGACAGTGAAGGCAAATGGCATATAGTGAAGAGGTAATTTGGCATGTGAAAGAAGAGAAAGGCCGGTTTCGACTATATGGAGGTGTCTAAGCTCGGCGTAACCGTTATGTTCGGGTGTGTGAGGAGGAGAAGTGAGGTGTGATATTCCTCTTGATTGAAGGTGAGATACAAGTTTTATGTATTCTCATCCATTGTCGGAGAAGAGTTGTTTGATGGTTGTTTGAAAATAATTTTCAGCTATATTTTGAAAACGAATAAAGGTAGAGAGGGAATCGGATTTATTTTTAAGTGGATATAACCATATATATTTAGTGTAATGGTCGACGAAAATGATGTAATATTTGAATCCGTCAAAAGAGGTAATTGGTGATGACCATACATCTGAAAATATAAAATCTAGGGGTGCTTTAGAAATAAAGTTGATTGATAAAAAGGAAGTTTGTGGCTCTTGTGTATATGACAAGAGTTACAGTTATTGCTAGAACTGAAAGTACAAGAAATAAAAGAAGATAAAAGTCGCAAGGTTTTGTTGTTTGGGTGACCCAAACGATGGTGCCAATGCTTGGATGTTGTGTTTTGTAATGAGAAGATTGTTGGTAGATGTGAGGAGCGGATTTCATAGATCCCATTAGTTGCCTTTACTTTTAGGAGGGGGGTTTTGGAACTGCGATCCTTAATGACAAAATCAAAATCATGAAATTTAATTAGAAAGTTATTATCTTGACATAAACGAGATAAAGAAATAATGTTTCGAGAAAGAGATGGAACACAAAGAAGTTGTTTTAGAAGTAGTGGTGTTGTTTGTGTATGAATTATGAATGAACCGATATGAGTTATAGTAAGTGACGAACCATCACCAATTATGACGAGAGCTCGTCGGTGCCATCATAGGGTGCATGAAGGGACAACGCATTTAGATCGTTGGTCACGTGATGTGATGCTCCACTATCAAGCAACCAAGTGTTTTGTGTTGGATTTTTTTGAACACCCATCAAATGCGCCTGTGGTGATGCTTTTGTGACCTGCACGTTACGAGTAAAGGGCGGCATGACCGCATTAGGAAACATCTTTTTAAAAGAGTTACAATGTGCAATGGTATGGTCTTTGGTGTGACACCATTGGCATCTACCAAGGAATTGTCGACTTCCATTCGGGGAAGCTATGTTTCATGCAATTCATTAAAGGATATTGTGGTATCCCTTGCATGAATGGCATCAATTGTTGGTTTGTAAGCTTCTTGGTCCAGGCCTTATAGGATGATGTTGGTTAGATCTTCCGGGTCGGTCTTCTTACCAAGGATAGAAAGCTCGTCAACAATCATTTTCGCAGTTTGTATGTAATCAGAAACTGATTGAGTAGGCGTTTTCGAGCATTGTTTCAAGCGGTATTGAAGTTGCTTGATGTGTCCTCTAGATGGTAAGGCATATGTTGTAGACAAAATGTTCCAAGCTTCAAGCAAGGTTTTGGCATTGGTAATAATAGGAACGATTTGTGGCGAAAGACTTCCGACTAAGGCTCCAAACAAGAGGCGATCTTGTCGAAACCAGTTGGGATAGTCTTGGTGGGGAGTGGAGGTGCCGTTTGTGGCTGTGATCGGTGGTGGGGGAGGATGTGTATCGTCGATGAATTTGTACAAGAGATATAAATACAAAATACAAGCTGATATTAAGTAACAAATAATTGCAATCACCATAATGTGATACACATACAATAGAAAAATGACAATAATTAAGAGATACAAAATATATATTCTATATTGAGAATCAAATTCAAAATGGTGGAGCTTGATTTATGATATTTTTCTTATTATCTCGATGAGCCGATCACTTCCCTTACTTTAGCTCAGTGCATGATGATTGATCCATGTATGTTTCATAAACAAAAATCTAAACGAAAAAGCCAGCACAACACACAAAATCAAGATTGTGTTCATCAAGGGATTGTGATAATTCAAAATACCCACGAGGACAAAGTAACATAAAGTCAATAGTCAAATTGATTTAGACCTATACTTTACTATGTCACAAGAACTACTCCTATTAACTTAAAGTTATATCGTACTTCATCTCCAAACATATGCTAGATGCCTAGATCTAGACCCTAATTCCAATCACGTGGGCAAAATGGGTTTTCAGCCCTACCCGAAACCGGGTACAAACCAGGTTTGGCCCAATCGGGTTTTTTTGTACTCGAGTGTGTGTGTGTGTGAAGTGTTAGCCGTGGTAGCTGCGGTGTTGTGTGTCGTCGAAAGTGTTAGCGGTGGTGTGATGGCCGAAAGTGACGATGATAGTGTGGTGGTGGAAAAAAGGTTTCTATGTCTCTTTCTTTAATGACGAAGGAAAAGTTAATTTTATTTTCTTCATTTTACTCTCTTCATTTTACTCTTTTTCTTAATTCAACTAATTGTGTAAATAATTTTTGTTTTAATTTTTTATTATTTTTCCATAATTTATACACCACGACAAAATTATTCATTTAAAAATAGAATTCTCTAATATGAAATAAATAAATTTTCATTTTATATTTATTATAATAAAAGAAGATTTTGAGTTGACACTTGTCATAATATTAAACCTCCTAAATTTAATTTTTTCATTTCTCTCTCATAATAAATGCTTACATTAACTACTAATTATATTATTTAATTTAATTGTTTTTAAGATTAAAATAGTTTTTAATAAATTAAGAAAAAATTCTTTTTATAAATGTAATTTCTAAAAACAATAATCTTTTGTATAACATAAGTAATTTCTTAAAACAACCAACTTTTTAAAAATAAAAAATATTTAAAATTAGTGTTTTTAGAAATTACTTTTTTATGAACCATATAAATTTAAAATTGGAAGTTATAATAAGAAATTTTTTTAAAAAAAAACTATATTTTTCAAAACGTTTTGATTTAGAACAAATTTAAAAAAAGTAATACAAAATTTCAAAGAAAATAATATCATTTTTTTATTACATATAGTTCTTACTTATAAGTAATTTTAGTCATATCATATTTCAAAATATCATATTATAGTTAATAATTTTTCATTACTAATTTTTAATATTGATTTATTTAACCCGTGTAATACACGAGGTACTAACCTAGTACTAAAATATACAAAACATCATTTTTAGTATAATAATTTTTTTAATTTACTTTTATTATAGCATGAATAATATGTTAGAGTGCATAAAGCATAGCTAAACATTTTTTTTACGTTTTGAATTTGTTCACATTTCGATGTAATTTGTTTAAATAAAGTAACGTATAACTCGAGTTAATTTATATTTAGACGTAGTTTTGCTCGAAAATATGTCAGGTCAATTGTAATGTATATTTTTTTTCACACAACGGTAAGGACCCACTCGAGATCGACTCGCTAAAAGTTTTAAATAAGCTGAGTTAAACAAGCTCGAATTCATTTTACGACTCATATGTCGAGATTGAGTTTCATATGTCGAGATCGAACCGACTCGCAAGATGAAATTAGCGTTGTATGTATATTATGTTTATTTTATCTTTTATGTATATCTATACTTATTAATAAAATAATGTTTTTTGTATCACGTGTCATTTTTTAAGCATCCATTTATTTGATTTCCTGCCTAAAAATGTATTAATCTTTATTTGCTTTATAATAAAATAATATTAAATCTAATATTTTATGCTATAATCTTTTATGTTGTTTTATAATCTTTAAACATTATCAATATTAATCTAATGTTCCTCTACACGACATAAATAACATATTAATTTTACGTAAGTAATAGAATATTTGATTTTGTTTTTGTTGTTTTACATAACATTTTTACTATATTTTTAAGAATATGTTTTCATCATATGAACACGTTTATTTGAAGAATAATTTTCATTTATCTTAGGTAATATTTTAATGTTATGTTTTCCTAACTACGTAAATATAATTTTTCATTACCTTATTTTGTAATAAAATACACCTTTTAGTTACACTACATGTTTTATTTTCAAATATCTTTAATATTTGAATTATTTTGTAGCATTTAGTTTTTTTAAATGGTATAAACTCAAATTAATTTACATTTTGTCATAAATTTAATTTGTAAGCGAGTCGAATCAATTGTATTATATATTTTGTCATGTCGTGTACGCCATCACAACGCGCGACAGGTACAAAATTAGTTTGTATTATAATCCATTCTCGTTTCTTTGTTGAAGCTTCGAGGGACAAAGGGGAAAGCGAGGAGAGAAATAAAAGTGACAATATAGTTTTTTATCTTTCATGATGTAGTAGCGAATGCGTAACTAAAGGATAAACGTTTAGTAAAAACGTTTAGATATTTATATAATATGCTATTTCGTCTATATTCCTTTGAGAGTGATAGGTTAGCGTCATTCTTGTTTGGGGTGTTATAATCATTTTCAAAATACACATATATAAAATACGAATTTAGATGGTATCTAAATGTGGTGGTAGGCGACTAAGGTCTATAAGATGTTGATAACGTGGGTCCGTCATATAATTTGATTTAAGAAACATATCAAGATACATGCACAAACATTTCAGATTTGTTTCACTAGCTCCAAATATGTCACACCATCCCTAGATATGTTGCACCATTCTCACCATTTTCAGGTGTCTTATACATCATCCATAACTCCTATATCATTTTCGAATTTATGAGATATTCATGAACATACCCCATGTGATTATTATAAAAAGATGACAAGACAAAGCTATCAAACAAACTTATTAGAAGAACAATAAACTAGAAAATTACATAAATATTGGGTAAAAATCTACAGAAATTCGATTATTGTGTCAAGTTGGTAGCATATATGGGATGTTTGAAGTTTGTCAAAAAGTGATAAGTTTAGATGTACATGCTTATCCTTGAACTCGGCGGTCCTTCCAATATGTTATTGTGTTGTAGCGAGTCTAGATTTGGAGACATTAGCAAGGGTTGTGAAAAAGATCGATTTTTGCAAATGCGCGATGAACTTTTTGCACTTTCACAAGAATGTTTGACATAAAAGGCAACATGGAACACAAAATCAAGATTGTGATCATTCAAAAAAACTACCAAGACAAAGTAACACAAATGTCAACAGTCTAATAGATTTAGACCAATACTTTACAATGTCACAAGAACCTACTCCTACAAACTCAAAATTGTATCCTACTTCATCTCCAAACAAATGCTAAATTTAAACCCTAATGCTAATTACCCCCAAATGGGTCCTTGTTTCCTTTTCATCTTTGTACACAAACATTTATCACCATCAAGATAATGATCATGATCAAGATGATGATGATAATCATCATACTCAGAGACTCAAAATTTTCAAACAAACCAAAACAAACAAGAAAACCCTCTTACCTGCTCTATTCTGAATGCTGCTTACTCACAGCCTTTTGCCTCATCTCTATCACCTTCCTGTGAGAATTCGAGTGCAGAGTCGGTACAAAGGTTGGACTTGCGGCCGGGCGGTACTCTGGGAAGAGTCGCCCGGACCGATAACGGACCCCACAAGCATTGCAAAGGGTTTTAGGGCCCATTGGGCCCTCTCTCCATTGTGGGGTTTTGGTTATTTCACAGTGGGCACATTTCTTGATCCCCACAAGTTCTGATTTTTCAAGGGATCTTTTTGGTTCTGTTATAACAAGATTCTTAGATGGTTTCTTCCTCCTTTTGCCTTTGTTTTGAAGTAATATGAAAGGGGACCGCAACCATGGATTAGTAATTGGTCTCAAACGTTTGGTTCGAGTTCTTACGGGGATGGAGATTTCGACTCCAAATGAGACACCTTTGCTATTTGAGCTCGAGGTGCGGCTTTCAAGGACTGAATTTGGACTTGGTGCCTGAAATGATGCTTGCAAAGGATAGAGCTTTTTGTCTTCATCACAAACTGGATGTTCTTTTAGTTGAGAAGTCTTGACATTTTGATAGTTTTTGAAGGTTTCTTCATCATGATACGGGTGATATTGTTGTTGAGAATTTTTGTTATTCTGCAAAAAAAAAATCATACGAAATCAGATCCAGTTGGAAAAAGATTCAACACACACACTGCACACACATAACATGTTAAATGAGGGATGATAAGAACCAATAACATGTAAAGAACTACGGGAACACATAATGTTTAACACAGTTCTCAACATATTATTGGTTTTGAAATAAACACGCCCTTATGTTATATACACGTGAAGATACTTACAAGCACAGGATATTCGAGGGGCAAATCCATGGGGTAACCGATGTTATTAGCGATACCAGTTTGAGAGGCTGGTGGCACAAGCTCCTTGAAAACTTCAGAAGGTATAGGCCCAAGTTTAGCTGCCCAATCTTCAGCAAAACCATCCCCTTCCAAACTCTCCATTGGTAAATCAAACATATTCAAAATGTCACCGAAACAATCCTCCTCATACGCGCGATTAACATTATAATCAACCGGCACACCAGAATAACCAGATTCAACCTTGCACATTCTCATATCCTGAAAGGAAAATTCAGTCACTAATGAAATGATACAACAAACCGTCAAGATAAGTGATAAAATTGTATTATTGTTTCAAAAGCCAAATACCCATGTGAAATCTTGAACCTTTTTTATAAGTTCGTGCAAGCACAATGTGTAGTGGAACAAAAAGTCAAAAACAACTAAAGTCAACCTCGTCGTTTACAAATTCAAAATTAACAAAAACAATTTATTTGAATTCGAATCATGTTTGTTTAATGCTCTTTAATACTTGAATGCCGTTATGATATTTTTCAAAATCTCGCAGAAGTGTAATTCTTTTAAATTAAATTTACTGTTACACATTGACATATTTGACGGTCAAACGTGAGGGTTTAAAATTCTAAAAATCAGTTCAAATTATTTATCCGTACGAATTAATTGGAATTATCAGTTATGTCGGGAGAGTATAACCATAAAACGCCAAAGGGATCACCTTTTTAAATTTAAATTTCGAGAGATTCTTTAGTAATAAAAAAATTATTTTACTGCTAAAAGAATCCTGAACATAAATAGAAAATTGTAAAAGAACTTAATATATATAAACATATAGGAAGTAGACACCTTTGAGAAGCACATGTACTAACATGTTGAGTGTAATACATTATTATTAATAAAATAAAAGAAGTTTTAAGATGTCACATCTTGTTATATCAAGATTTCTTATAGTTTTCCTGTTTCTCTACAAATAAATTATAATGATAAATATATTATTTAAAACATTTACATATTGAAAAAGATTATATATTGTAAAAGTTAAAACCATATTTTTTATTAAAAAAAGACACATTAAAAAATTATAAGATACAAAAAAATGCAAACTAATTTTTTTAATTTCAAACTATTTAAAAACCATTTTTAAAGTTTTATCGAATTATAGGGATGGTTCTTTAACAAAGTTTAGAAAGCAATTTTATAGCATGAAAGTTTAAAATGATATAATATCTCATCTGAAAAGCTCGTTATATAATTTTTAAATTTTAATTATCTCCGTATAAATACATAGGATACTAAGTTAACAATAACACATGCTACCATTTTAAGTGTGATAAATAATAACATTTTCAGCGTCATACATAAACGTAAATACAACATTTACTTTTTTATATGGTTCAAAAATCAAATAGTTTTCGGTTTAAAATCAATTCATTATTCAACATGTTATACATATTTAAAAAATATCAATAAAAAAAAGAAACGCATTAAACAGTAACCGATATATTTCCCCCTTTCTTCTCAAAAAAGCAAAAACGACGTCGTAACAGCCTATCACACCGTTCATCAAACCTACCCTAAAACGCACGAAACGACGAAAACTTCCGCCACCGTCACCGACGGAGGAAACATAAACCCACGGCAGAACCCTAGAAACAAACGTAACGCCACCGGCTTCTTCAATACCATTTCAATCTCTTAATCTAACCAACAATAAAGCAAAATGGTGAAACGACACACAGAAGATGAGAAGAACACTCACCTGTGACTCCATCAACAATCTCTCTACCATCGAAGTTTCAGAAGCTTTTTGGTCGAATAAACTTAAATCAATTGATAAGATGAAGGGCTTGATGATCGATTGGCGCTTTGTGTGTGTGTTTCGATGGTGAAATGGAGTTAATAATGATGGTGTTTGGGGGGGTTAATATTTTTAGGGTTTAGGGGAAAGGGGGAAATGGAGATAATAATGGTGGGGGTGATGGTGCATGGAGGATGTGGTGGGGGGCGGAGTAGGTGATAAAAGGAAAAACGTAGAGAGTGAGTAAATGTGAAGCGATTTTATTACATTACAACCGAACAGAGGCCCACTGTCACATGTGTTGGACCCACTGTTTTGCTTGTCATTCACCGACGCCTTATATTTTTCACGATTATTTATTTTTTAATAAAACCATCAATGATTTTAACGTTAGTGGTTTTTGTTTCTAACACAACTCAATCCGTTTGGTATATGTACGTGAGTGTAACTTTTAAATTATATGAAATAGTTATAAGTAGGTTTGAGTGGAGGAGAGAGAAATGTTATTCTTTAATATGTAAATTTAAGGAATTATTGTTCAATCCTTATAAATTTTTTAATATTTTTAAAAGTTGTTGAGAGTGTAGAAGAGATAAAAAGTAATGATAAGAGCATAAAAAATAATATTTAGTTAAAAAATAAGAGAAAAAGTTATATTTTTAGTGTAATTATATAAATAAAAATAAAAAATGAGTTGTAAATACTCTTAGAATGTTTAAGATATAATAGGTAAATGGGCGACACCTAAATAATTTGAAATTTGCTCGCATCAAGATTTGAACTTATAATTTTTAGCTGGGGTTAGCATATCATTTTAATTCCTATTTAATTATTATCAATACATCCAACCCTCCACTCTAACATTAGTTGTTAAGATAAAAATATAAGATATCTAAAATATATAAATATGAACGAAGTTTTGAATTTAGATCTTACTATAAGCAAAAATGTATAGAGTTAAGCTTCAGATTTTCCAATTGTGGGTTTTCTTTTGAGCGAAACGGATAAGTGGACTCGATTAAAATAACAGCTATCATTTGAAACATGATCATATATTTATCGTTACAAAAAAATTAAAAATTATTCTTTGGTGTTTTTACCGGAGAGCATAAATTTGGTTTTTAGATTAGTTCAGAGATAACAAAAGTCAAAGTTAGTTTTCATTAAATTGTCTCTTGGTCAAATTTGTTCTTGAGGAGGTGTGGCTTAACCATTCAAAATTTGGTTCACGTTAAAACTGGTTTCAACCTATATGACCACAAACTAATTTCAAATTTAGAGCTCGGGTCGGTGTTTAACTGGTTTCAAAATCGAAATTTATTTTGGTTCTCAAGCAAGTTTTTTGTGCACCTCTAATTTTTGGTATTTATCTTTTTATGGTTTTGATATTTCTTGCGGTGTTTTTGAAACCAGACTGGACCAACTGGTGGAACTAGTTGAACCGAGAAACAGTCATCGAACCAGTCTGATTGTGTGTGTTTGGATCGTTTTAGTTAAACTGGTCGGACAGGTAATCAAACTAGATTTGAAATACTTTTAAATTTTTTTCTTTCGAAATCTCATTATTTTCATTAATTTAAAGTATTTATGATACGCATTTTAATTAATTACATACTAAAAGTACAAATCAACTCTTAAACATCTAGTATTTTCATTCCGATTCACACATGAGAAGCTTACAAATTTGCTTTTTGCTGCTACATGGACACGTTTAACCGTGTAGTTCTTCTCTCATCCACAACCAATACGTCTAAAACGCGTCGGTGATATTAGAGAACACACATTCCTTATGAACTAGGAGTCTCTCCTGTCCACGGTTGATGTGAGATTTTCCTAGGATGTTACAATCTAGTAGCTCTTTCTTTCCATCACAACAATTTGAAGCTTTCTATCTTTGTCGCTAAATCTTCTCGCAATGGAGAACCTCGTAACTACAAATCCGCCTTACTTGTGATCTTCAAATCGTCAATCCAAATGCACCTAATACTTTGATGTTCCATTCAAGGTGTTCAAGCCATGGGAGGATACATTCAGAGTGCTAATATCTTTTCATGGCATATTACAAGCTTTGAATAGGAGGATGAATATTTCTTTGCAATCTATGTAGACACATTCATCCATTGTTAGCTAAAATTCTTGAGGAGAAGCCACAATGGAGTGTAAGCTATTCGTGCTTCAATGATCAAACTTGGAAGATTCAAGAGTCGCATAATGCTTTCAGATTGAAATAATATGGGGGTCAATCAAATAAAACTATCTCAAGAGCAAAGTATGCTTTGTGTGCGCGCGTGTAGACATGCGTAGAAATTGAACCAAAAGAAGAAGTGATCAAAATCAAGAATTCACCTCTTTTAGTAATAGGTCTAAACTCCTATAAAAGTGCCATAAGATGGTTTCTTTTTAAATTCAAAATATATTAAATTGAAACCTAATTTAAGCTTGACCACAACCAGGGAGTTTTGTTCTTGAACCTTGCTAGAAGTCGCTGCCCTTGGACCCAGTTCCTAAGGGTGTTATCCCAGACGCCCGACAAAGGGGCGTTGCCCTGTAGGAACCCTTATTTTCTAAGGCTAATGACCAATGAGGTTCTAATGCTAAGAATTATAATAAAATCAAACTAGCATACACATTACATTCTTAAAATTAATTTGATTAATATTATGATTACATTAGTCATCTAGTTAATACAATTGCATTAAAATATCCAACATAAGAAATGTTAGAGTTTTGATTGGAAGGGGTTGTGAAGAAGGAATTGCACATAGGGGAAATGACCAAAGCCATGAAACATGCATACCACAAGGATTGTTCGTGTAAATCACTTCGAGGGTTTATTATTTCATAGAGTGAATTGTTGTTTTTTTCCTTATGTTTTAACCATATTTATCATTTTTATCTAAAAATAATTTTCTTTTGCGTTTGGCTCCCCAATATTTTGAAAAGTTGTCATTTTCATTCAAAAACATTAACTTCATTAATTTAATATATTAAACATTTGTCACTAAAAGGGGTAACTATATAATAACACAAAATCCTAATTCATGTTTCCATATTGGTGTTAAAATTTCATTTATGTATTATTGTTTCACTAGTTTAGAAACCCGTGTTTTACTAATTTTTATATTATATTATATTATAATTTTTAGATAATTATAATTCAATTACGTATAATCAAATAACTTAAATAATAATGTAATAATATTTTATTTTTCAAATTTATTTTTAAATTTTTTTGTTAAAAACTGATATTTAAAAGTTCTGAATTCTTAAAAAATAATGTAATTTAAAAAAATTATTCGTATTAAAAATCATATTAT
The DNA here is from genome assembly GCA_018326385.1 of Flaveria bidentis. NCBI lineage: Eukaryota > Viridiplantae > Streptophyta > Magnoliopsida > Asterales > Asteraceae > Flaveria > Flaveria bidentis. The sequence continues at coordinate 6,697 of BJCM01166589.1, read as the reverse complement.
TTATTTTTAAAAAATTATACTTTTTTATAAAAACTATGTTATATAATTTAGAAAGAATATAAATAAGATCTTTAACATTTAATATTATTAAATGGTTATATTTTTATGTAAGTGACATGTGGCATTAAGTGTATAGGAAGATGACATGTGTTAATGATAATGTGAGAAGATAACATGTGACAAAAAATTATTTTATTAGTATAGATTCACGAAATTTACATAAGATCTTTGATCATTTAATCTTTGAATTTTTAATTATTGATTGAATTATTTTTCATATGTGAAAAGGATGATGAAGCTGGTTTCTCTCACCTTAGTGGTTGGGAATACGTTGTGAAGAAGTTTATAATAGAGACCATCAACTTCTAGTCGTCATCTCTTCTCCTATATCATGATACACTTCCACTCGAATTAGAGGTTTTTGTTTGGTATTTTATAGGGTAATATTTTCAATTTTAATATTTAACATTTTAAATTAATGAAATTAATGTTTTTAAATGGAAGTGACAAATTTTCAAAACCTTGGGATGCAAAGTGCAAAAAAAGTTTTTTTTTGGATAAAAATAAGAATTGTGAGCAAATTATAGGAATAAAAACAATAATTCACTCTAGTATATATAAAAAACCAGTTATAAAAACTATTAGCTACGTTATTTGAAACAAACAAACAATGTTAATATGAACATATCTAGCCTATGTCTAAGGGTACGAGTGTGATAGTTAGAGTTTAGGATTTTTTAGGTATCAAGTTCAAAACCTGACTCAAAATGATTTTCCCAGTGTTAGGTTTCCTCCTTAACAGTGTTCTTGAGTGAGTCAGGGAGCGTCAAAACCAGTATGAATAGTTGATATCCTGTCTCGGGAAGGCTCACTCGGGTATTGAGGGTAATTTCAAACAGCGTTAAAAAAAATTATTGTAGGTATGTCATCAACAATTTGTTATCACAGGTTGTTCATGGTACTAGTAATATCATCATCAAGAAACAAACCATTTGATGGGTCAATCCAATAGCATGTGTTAAGAAACTGCATGTTTGTGAAACATGTATTGATAAGCAAGAACATATTCTTTTGATAAAATCCATGTCAGCTCCAACGAATGTTAGCGTCGAGATCATCAATCGCATCTGTGTTCTAAGAACTCCTACCTCTGTATCACTATAACTTATGGTTTGATCATAATTATATTTTAAGTTTTGATATTCTTCTTTTTGCATTTACATATAGGTAAATGAAGAAGAGTAAGAATATGAACAAGATCAAGTAAAGGATTTCCCATGTAAAACCAATGTAGTTTTTACTCTGCCACCACACCTGCAAATAATGCATTTGACAAGTCAACACAAGGTACAAATTACTGTAATACTATTGTTGTGTTGGTAATCACGAAAAACCAATGTTTTCATTATGTAACCGGTCAATGAACCGGCAGTGTTACAAGCAAAAACGTCATAAGTATTTTTAAATAAAATATATATATGTAACTGATTTAAAACATAATATGGAATTACTTAATCTTATGGTGTGAATTTGTAATGTTAACAAAATATCAAGATTGGCTAAACAATATACAGAGCTTGAAGTAGTATATGAAGCACTAAAAAAATTTGTTGAAGATTCAGTCCAACTATCAATCTGGTTCGATGGTCCAACCCGTTGGTATCATAACTGGCCAATTCAAATGATGGCGGGTCAAGAGTCTAAAGTTACAGTCTGACCAGCCATTTTGGTTTTGAGAACAGAGCAAAAGACACAACTCAGATTATGATCGCATTCAGTAAGTCTTTCTATACATTAGTAGTTTTGACTCATTTACTTATGTATGTTAATTTTGTCTCTAACGGGTAGGTCAAAATGGTAAAACTTTAACCAATATTTTAAAAAAGATGTTGCCAAAACTGCAGTTATAAAGCATAGAACTTCCTAAAATGATTAATTTTAAATATTAGATCTATATTGGTTACATACAGTTTTAATAATCAGATTTGTCACCAATGTATCTAGAATTATAAGTTTTGGATAAACCTCTATAACTTTGATGTACCAAAAATTTTACCCAAATATGACTCAAACTACCTTTGGCCCATTAACCAACCTGTCCAACCCATATGTACAATTTTAAGAGCAAACAAATGTTAAAAAAGATGGAACTTACAAGCCTGTCGGAATCAAGCAACTTTTGCTCCATAACTTTATGCTGTCTTCCAAATATTTTCTGGGCATGGTTATAGAGTTCAACATCTAGACTGTTCAGGAAAGTGATTTTCTTTAAAACAGCTTCAGTAACATGAAGTCGCGCCTGAATTATACAAAAAACAACACACGTTTCATGTTAGATTACAATATTGTCTGTGTTTGCTCAAGAGGAGCTCTGAGTGGAAACTTCTCAAGAGGTCACCCCTCCTAGATTGCTAGCCACCCAAGCACACTTAACATCTACAACCGATGCACCCAAAACACGTTCGTGGTCTTTGAGGCATGTGTTTTATGAACCTCACGTTTAACAGTGCATTCTATATACAAGAATGAAACTAGACAACTTATTAATGGATGAAAAGATAAGTAGAAGGATACCTCTTTTGTAAAGTTTGCTGGAGAGATTCTCTTAAAAGAGTTAATGCGCCGTTTTGACTGAGACGATCTTAACTTAGAAACACAAGTTTCATAAGTATCCATGAGTTTTCCGACAGTCATCTGATAGAGATTAAGGTCTCTTAGTCAACGTATATAACATTAGAGTGTGAGAAAACGTAAAAAGAACAAAGTATATATACATTTTCACTTTGTGCTTCAACAGTTGACGTGTTGTTATCCTGTCAACCAAGCAAATCAAGTCACCATTAGCACAAATTTTGGCAACGTACATTTGACTGTTGCAGTTTTCTGAAATTAACCCGCTTTTACTTACTGCTTCAGTGACAGGATTGGATGCAACTAACTGCGAAATGACTTGTGAACCAACTAAGTTTGCAAACATTGTAGCGGATTCTTTGTGGTTCTCGGTAAGTCCAACATATAGCATGGCATCCAACCTTTTCTGCATTAAAAGATAAAACAAACAGTAACAAAAAAATACTCAAAATATGGGCTCGAGCTCCTGGCCTTTTAACTAATTACCTTTGCAACTTCAAGCACATATTTTCCAAGAGTTGGATGTGTCATTACACAATGGCGCACCTCATGCGCCTCCCATTTATTAGAATTGTTTGTCAAACCTGCGACCTATTAGCAACAACATTTAGCTATAACCAACATGTAAAGATTAGGCAAATGAAATAAAGCTGGAATCATTATATTTAAATGTGACCAAGTTTGACTCATTGACTGATCACTAAAACATATACCTGGAAAGTAGCACCATTGTGAATGATATCCAGAGCGACAGGGTGATTTATGAATTCATGTAATGGCATAACAATTTCCTTCATATTATATGAGTCGTTCCCGTAAGTATAAGGTGGACCTTTTATTTTTCTAGCATCCCTCTGTTCATTATGACAAAATAAATAGACTCATTACTAACACATTATTAGTCACTAAAACAGTTATTACCATGGTAAGTGGCTATGTGCTGAAACATACCCGTGAAAATAAATCTTCCATCATCCAAGGAACTAAATACTTCCATGGCCAAATCTCAAGTGTGCTTATAACACCTTTTCTCAAACGCAAATGTGCAGATGTTTTTGAGGCTGATGTCATGTTAGGATGCACCAAAAACCTAGCTGCTACTTCTATTGAAAACTCGTAAGCACTAAAAACACGCTCAATGGGGCTCCTAAGTAAAGTTACCACTGAAGTTTTCTCTCTCGGCAGTTTGGACATTATGCTATAGTCATCATGAGTAGCTAATAATCTGCAATTCCGTTTGCTGCACAAAGACACATAGCCATAAAATTAAAAAACGAGAATTCAAAGAAACAAAATGAGGTTTTAAAATGATTATAGAACATACCGGGGATCAAAATGTAGTTTATCATAAGAACGTGGGCATTCTAGAGAACTAGAGTAAAGTTTCTTCAAAAAGCTGTAAAGATGAGGTAAAAAAGGAACAAAAGAATCATATATTTTACCATGCTGGTTCTCAATTAAAGGGGAATATAAGACTGCTGTGAAAAAGGGCAAAAAACTTACCAATAGAAATAAGTGCGCCCTCCTGTTCTTGGTACATGAAGAAAAAACAGCAAATCCTTCAGAATGTCTTCATCCTTGCTATCCGAGTGAAGAGAAGAAGATGCCCATTTCTTGACAGTAGTCGTGCAATGCTCAAGATCAAACGCATTTGAAGATGGATAAACTGAAAGCCAATGAGAAAATAATAACTACCAAGACAATTACATGTATACAATGAATATAGATTGTCTCTTGTGGACTTAATTGGATCAAGCAACACACAAAAGCAACAGATTTGAGTCAACTCCCTACAACTCTTTCTTTACAGTTATTGATCGAAAAACCCACACATTAAAACTCAATACAATGGCCCCTATATAATGACTCAAAGATATACAATCCAGAAAAAAATATAAATAAGCAAGATTTATTTTTCCAATTCTTCCATGAATATCAATCTCTTCCTTTTTCATCTCCAAAGCTTTCGTTGATTATCATTTGCTCTTTATTCAGAATTATCTAGTACAGTTCCCGATGTATCAATACATTTGTTTTAGTAAGCTCTCTCAAAGGAATGTCGTATGCCAGATATAAATGTTACGCTGTTACTTAAGTATGATAGAATCAGAAAACTTTAGAATCCAAATTTTCCTTTAATAATGAGATTGTTTGTTTAGAATTGGTACATTTTGGAAAAAAGAGTGATCAACAAAAAGGAAAGAACATAATCTGTAATTACTTTAGCTCTTACTTAGCAACCATTATCATAACATTAACATCATCATAATCCAACAACTTAAAACCCATTTTGGCCCGTCACCCAATCCGACCCATCCATTTCGCGGCTTAGAAGTTAGCCTTTGAGCAGAAGTAAAGTTTACTCTTTTAAGATTACAAAGCTTCTTTGAATATATGCAGTAAAGTGTGTGGACAACAAGATTTCATCTCACTCCCACAACTCGAAGAAAACAGAGTAACCTTGGTGCATCATGTAGCAAATTGACCAAATATACATTCTCTTCAAGAACTAAAATGCATACCTTTGGCAAGAAGCACCAGCATCAGAGCTAATCTCAGAGCATGACCCATTCACCAATCCCTAATAGTCAACTTCAATCCAATAAAAACTGAAACAAATGTCAAAAACTCAAAATCAACACATATTATCATCATCAAAGCCAACGAATCAGCATTCAGCAGCTAATACACAACAAACTTCAATCTAAATCGAGGGTTTTTGTAAGTGAACTATATCATCACAATCAAAACGCAAACGAAGCGTATTGCTGATTACCTGAGTATAAATTGAAAGATCTCGTGCACTCAAACACCTTCAAACCCTAGGATAAGCTCTATTGTGTCTGAAATACCACTGGTGTTTAATCTCCGGCATGGCGGCGTTGCGGCGGCGTCACGGCGGCGACGGCGGAGGGAAAAATGAGAGGCTTTTTGGGTTGAGGTTTGGTGAAAAGAGCTATGAAGGATCTAGAAGCCAATAATACTGTGAACTGTTGTGCACTAATTTCGACTATCAATGGCACTATGTGATTTCAATAAGATTCAATCATCAAATCAAAATAAATATTAAGTTTGTGATCGAAAGGGGTTTTAACAGATCATAAGGGTTGTGAAGTGTGTTGATGTATGAATAAGAAGAAATTTTTGATTCGTGGATTCCACAAACATGCGGATTCTGATATGCAAAGAATACACAGGTTTTATGGGTTTTGTTGAATCAAATAACAAAATCATTTAAGCAGGTATTCAAAAATATTCGAATCCGACCGAAAATTCGGATTCGGATTCGGATAATGATTTTGAGAATTTTCGGATATTTCGAATATTTTGAGAATTTTTTGATATTTCGGATATCCGAAATATCCGAAATATCCAAAATATTTTTATAAAATTTTAAAAATATTAAATATTAATTACATATTTAGATATTTTCAGATATTTTGGATATTTTAATAAATACTTTGGATATATTAAATAAATTTTCCAGCAAAATGTTTACATTTTCCGAAGAAAATTTTAACATGAAAAATGTATGTTTTTTAACATCTGCTAGTGGTGGTATACGTTTGTATTAGACGATGGTGGTGATGGTAGATGGTGGGTGGTGGTGGACGGTGGGTGGTAGTGGTGGCGGGCAGTAGGTGGAGGCGGACGGTGGTGGTGGTGGAGGCGGACGGTGGTGGTGGAGGACGATGGTGGTGGACATGAGTAGTGGTGGGTGATGGTGTTTAATCATCTGAAGACTTTAGAAATAATTGTATCAAGTCTGTATCATACATACATTTTTTAGTGAAAAGTTTTTTTAAAAAACAAACTTCAACGTCTGTGCGTGGTCTCACAAATAGTTTTGATAGCTCTGATATCAATTGATCGGATCAGAACCAATTGATAGGCTCTGATATCAATTGATTGGATCAATTGAGACAATCTGTAATGATTTATGTAAACAATTCAAGAGAAACAAAAACAATTGTAATCGATTCAAGCAATATCAACAAATTCACAGTTCATTGATATAGCTAAGACAATTACAAGAGTAAGAAAGCAGTTAGCAATTCAAGCACTC
>BJCM01166588.1:0-10445 GCA_018326385.1 Flaveria bidentis | reverse complement strand
AATAATAGACTAACTATGAGTACACATGATATCTTTCTAGGTCGTTCACTTAAACGCCAAGTCTGCATTGACACATGTCATTAATTCCCTTAATCCTAAGTTACAATATTAGATTTATAAACTATAAACACATATCAATTGAAATGAATATTATATTCATGATCATTAATTACTTTTAAATTAGGGTGGGTTATTGTAAAAAAGAAAAATAAAACCTAAAAAGGATGAGAATAATTATCATCTATTAGTTCTTAGATCCAAAAGCTAAGAAAATCTAGTTGCATAATGGTAACTAGCTGCAACTTTAAATGATAGGCCAAGGGTATTTTAACTTTAACTACATTTTCAAGTTCTACTTTTTATAAATACTCTTAACTTTTAGATACAATATTAATTTGTAAAAAAAATTTAAACCATAAAAACAAGCATTTTTTATCTTTAAAACGCTTATAATTTGACGCATAATAAAACGATGTTTTTTTCACGTTATTTCAGCTCATTGTATAATATTCATCAGCTAATTGTATAATATCAAGTTATTTTGTAATATTCATCAGACCATTATGGCTAATGTTAACTATTTTGTTATGCATTGTGTTTTTTTAAATGATGATTTTTAAATATCACAATGTTAGAAATGTAATTTTTTTTGTTTTCAGTTTATTGTGTAATCCTGATTAGGTCATTGTGTGCTACTCATCAAGCATCTTATTGTGGTTATTGCTAAGCATCAAGTCTAGTGCTAGTCAACGTATTACCTATTGTGTCTAACGTTAACTATTGTGTTTATTAAAATGATGATCTTTAAATAACACAATGCTAAAAATGTATTTTTTATGTTTTTTTCCAATTTCATTGTGTAATCCTAATCAGTTTATTGTGTAATCCTCGTTAAGCAGCTCATTGTGTTTATTGTTAATCATCGAGTTTAGTGATAGTCATTATGTTACCCATTGTGTCTAATGTAGACTATTGTGTTATGCATTGTGTTTTTTTAAAATGATGATTATCAAATAATACAATGCTAAAAATGTATTTTTTATGTTTTTCAATTCATCATGTAATCTTGATTATATTATCATGTAATCGTCATCAAAACAGCATATTATGTTTATTGCTAATCATCGAGTGTAGTGCTTATATTGTGTTACCCATTATGTCTAATGTTGACCATTGTATTGTCCAATTTGTTTCTTAAAATAATAATTTTCAAATAACATAATAATAAGAAATGTAAACTTTTTTTATATTTTAAGTAGAAGCCCCAACTAACTCCGTGCCAGCAGCCGCGGTAAGACGGGGGGCAAGTGTTCTTCGGAATGGTGCAAATTCTGACATCACCACATCCCACTTTGTTTTCTCGCTCCTTGCTCGCGGAGCGGCATACCAGAAAAAGATAGGATTTGAATCGATGACTTAAGCCCTTGCGCTATTCCCCCCTGATCGCATCGTAGATAGCAGTAACTAATATGAAATCGGAAGACAGTAAGTTGGACGAGGAGCTCATGTACCACAGAGTGGGCAAATGCTCCCTTCTTTGAAGAGACTGTTTCTGTTCTTGTTTCTTTAGTCTCTTTACCTGCGAGCATGAATTCCTGAACCCAATACTAGGAAAGAGCTTCATACCCTATAGAACTGACAGATCGGCTAGCGAAGATGGCACGTTTTCTTGCTCGTTAGCGCCCTTCCTTCGGTTGGCTTCGCCTTATCTATTCATCTCTTTTTTAAAATGGAGATTTAGGGATCTCTCTTGTTCATAGATCTTGAAACCAGATCTATCCCCGGAAGAACCAACACGTTAATTATGTATTCCTTATCAGATTAGTGTATGATGCTCATCAATTTAGAATATTACACAAGGACCTGATGAAATTACACAATAAGCTAAAAAACTTTGTTTTTTTCTATATCATCTCTAAAGTATTTTAAAGATAAAAAATGCTTATTTTTATGATGTATTTTTTTTAAATTTAAGTCGTATGTAAAAATTATGAATGTTTAAAAAAAGTAAAACATAAGAAGGGTGAACATTACTAAATTTGCCCCCAACCTAATTTTGATCAAAAGTACACGTGCCAACATTTTAATTATTCTTACACTTTTTAGTTTTAAAATATTTTGTATTTAAATCATTCCCTTTGAATTATTTGACATCTTTCCTAAGATTATAAGAAATTACAAATTATGTTAATAACTAATGATTGAAATTTAATATTACTGTTAGTTACTTTTATTTTAATAAAACAAAAGTTTTTTCATATTTTATGAAATAAAATATTCCTTTTAATTAATGTTAAAACTCGTGATATTTTTCATTTTTCGGTAATGTTTATTTTTAACAATCTTTTATTGATGTGGCTTTTACTCTTCATTTATGGCCTTCAACACCATTACATAAAGAAGTATTACATTTTTATCAATGATTATTTGTCTTAATTACGTATCATTGTTACATTCTTTTGTATTTATCAAATTTGTTTATTAGTTGATATAACTTTTTTTTATTTTTCTGTTCAACCATTTTAACTTTATTTTTTTCTATTGTGGAACAATATAATTGTTTGATACTATTTATATTATGATAACATTCTTATTCTAATTTATCTCTTCAACGTCATTATATATACATATATATATATATATGTATGTATATTACTATGAATTTATATGAACTTATTTACTCGTGTGTTATTATAAATATTTGTCAATCCGTGTAACAAACAGATCACTAACTTAGTATATAATAAATGTGTAAGGCCTCGTTCCCGGGACAATCATAATCGAACACTCATCGCACTTAAAATATAAAACATAATTTATCATTAGCTAAAATATTGCAGCGTATTAACTTAGCAAAATATTTCTTGCATTAATAATCGTTTTTGCAATATAATACATCATTATTAAGTTACAAAATATCATTTTTTGTATTATATCACAAAAACATAATTTACCATAAAATGGATGTCATCCAAAACTGGCCAAGTAACTGTCTCGTGCCATCCTCAGCAACTCTTACCTACCAACTGGATAATACATAAAAATCAATGTTGTAGATTGAGTTCTAGTTTATGAAATATATAATACTTCACTTTCGTTTAAAATCCTTCTTTACTTTCATTCACGATCATACATCATACGTACATATAGATAATCTTATTATTATCTTTCATCATCATTCGTTAACATTCATTCATTTGTTCTCACTCATTATCTTCCTTACCGTACATTTTGTACATTAATCATTATCTTTCACTTTTCATCTGGACCAATGGCATGTGTTATACCCAAAACATCATGCATAAGTGTTGGTATTGGGCCAAAGTGTATAAATAGGCGTCTAACATCATGCACAAGTGTTGGCACCAGTATTGGGGCAAGCGACAAGGGTCCCATACATCTGGTCAATCACAATTATTAGACCCCTATGTAGATCCTCATGGGTTAGCTAAACAACACATAGTTGAGCTAACAACCCCTCAATGAGTTGTGAACCTCTTTTCATATTTCTTACAAGACTTTCCATTCGTTCGTTCATTCTTCCTTATGTTCCACTTTTCATCATCATTAATTTTCGCTTTCATTACATAATATTTTACGCTCATTGATAATAGCATACCACGCAAAGCCACAAAAATGTACACAATAAGGAACATAAAGAAAATATAACATAAACATACATAACATTATCATACATCGTCATATAATCATCATACATCATCCCCGGGAGCATCCCAAGTCATAGCCTAAAACTTTCTTTTTTCGTAAAATTTCAAAAATAATTCTAAGTCTTTTAGGCACATGGGAACTATACAGACACATGGGCACTATGCAGGCACATAAGCACTATGCAGACGCATAGAGACTTAGGCGTATAGGGAAAGTTGGGCGCATGGGCACTATTTGGGTGCATGGCCAACACTTAATCATCTGGGCAACATCCTAGGTGCATGAACACTATGTAGGCGCATGTGCCTGACTTAGGTGCATGGGCACTTGGGCGTTTGGCAGTTGGGCGTTTGGCAGTTGGGCGTTTGGCAGTTGGGCACATGGGCAAAAACTTAGCGTTTGGGAACAATTCTAGGTGTATGGGTATGATTTGTGCGCATGAACGTCCTGAATTTCCACTTACATCATTTTCGATCCCAAATACGATTCTAACATGGACATAGCCTAGTTTCTAACATCCAAAACATCATAAACATGCATACAAACATGAACATAATCATAAATCATTCCCAACATACACCCACCCACAAAACACACTCACATACACACACGGATTCACACACCCACAATAAATAAAACGTTGTAAAATGGATTTTCAGCCCCAAAACAAGTAAAAACATGTAAAAGTGGGCATCTAAAACTCACCTTTGGCAATATTCGTGAATGACTTCTTCAAACCCGAATGCAATATGAGTTTAAACACCTAGAAACCCACCAAAACACACAAAACACACATAAGCATAAACACGAGGATGAGATTAACCAAAAAAAACTTCAAAATATCAAATTCATACCTTAAATTCGACTTTTTCTTGTTTTTCTTTCAAAATCCTCAGAGCTCTTCTTTCTCACTCCAATATCCGGTTGCAAAAGTTGATGTGCAAGTAGTGGGCGGTCATGCCCACTTTTTGTATAAAATATTATAATATTTTGTTCTTTTTACATATTTAACCTCTTAATTTGGGTCGAATTGCATTTCTTCCTTTTTATTCTTTTTTCTTTCTTTTAAATTTTTCGGGTGTTACAAAATAAAGGTTTCGAAGTGTTACTTGTCATGATATTAAGCTTTATCAACTCATTTTGTCCTCAACTCTCTCTTAATAAATGATAATAGTATATAGTAATTATAATGCTTAAAATATTTTCAGGTTAATAAAATAGATATTGTAAAAATTAAAAACCAGTTCTTTATTGAAATATACACTTAAGAAAAATCACATGATTGATAAATTTAAAAAAAAAAAAAACTTCTTTTTTTAATACGAACTATTTTAAAACCGTTTTTAGGTTTTATTAGGATAATTTAAAAATGCAATCATTTAAAAAATGTCAAAAAACTATATAATAAGACAAAAGTTAAAATATGATATTATTATTATTTTATTTGAAAAGTAACTCCATCATATTTTATCCTAAAACGTCGTTTTATAATTTTTAAACTTTTATTACCATTTAATATTTTATTTATTTAACTTGTGTAATACATAAGTTAGTATGTTAGTATTTAATATATTTGGCCAATGAGTCCTAGATCAAGTGGTTTAGAATGAGGCATCCAATGACTTTACAAATTGGAGGTCATAGGTTAAAGTCTCGCTATATGCAATATGCTCCAAGTGGGCCAATGGTTTTAACTCAGTGAGCCTTTGGGTGGTGGGTTTCCCTTGGAATTGTGGGCGAACCGGGTCACCAGCGCTATCTGTGTTCACGGGCGTGGGTGGCCTTTCACCAATGGGTTTACTCAGGTGACCGGACTTAAAAATTATTCGATAGTCGTTAAAAAAATTATTTAATACATTTGATTATTATGGTCTTTTTATATAAATTTCTAGAAGTTTAGAGGGTCAATTTGGTTCTTTTATACAAAATTGATATTAAAATTCTTTATACATACAAACCAATTATATAATTATAATTATTGACTTTTTAATCAACTCTCCTCACAATTATTAGATGGTGCATGTTTTAGAGTAGTTTGGTTGATCCATGGTCGAAAACATTACATCGTTGTACATCTATCGTGTTGTTTCAAATCTAGTAATTTAATAGTGAATGTTGGGAGATCGACGTGTGACGGAATAGGAGCAAATATGACGGAAATAACAGACGGATCAATATAAATAGCAAAACATAAAGGTAAAGATTTGTGGATTTTTAAAATAAATAAACCTCGGTTATATTTTTTGGACCTTTTCTAACTAATATTTAATAATTGTATGGGTTTAATGTTATTATTAAAAAAAGTTGCACAAATGGTTCGTGTGGATTGATATATTACAATTTTGATCCCTATATTTTAAAAATTATGAATTTGATAGACTTTTTGCGAAATAGTTGCAAGTTTATTCGTCACCATTAATGCTCACTAGGTTTTAACGATATGTGGACTACACTTGCAATATTATCAAAACATAAAGATTAGTTGTGCAATTTTTTTTAAAAATTAGACAACAATAATAATGTTCAAATAAAAAATATAGACATAAGACTATATTCCATTTATAATGTATAATTTTAGTTAACCTTTTGTTTTCTACTTCTATTCACTTTTTTTATCTTTAATGTGAATCTCTATTCGAATCTTTTAAACTTTAATTTCTTTTATTTTAACTTTTTAATTTCATTTCTGTAACTTTTATTTCTTTTAGCTTGTACTTTTTGTTATTTTTTTAATTTTTTTAATTTCAGAAAAGTTACATTAATAATCTTTGTGGTTTGATTATACTGTAAATTTAGTTTGCGCATCTTTAAAAACTATTGGACATTAATCATGGCACTAAAGTTACAATCATCTCACTAATATTTGGAGTAATCTTGCAATTTTAAAGAATCTAGAGATCCAAACTCACCGCATAGTCAAACCATGACAATCATTTGTGTAACTTTCTCCTATTATAATTTTTGTTATTATTGCTTTTGTTATTGATATTATTAGGGTTGGGATATACAAACACCCATATATATTATTAAGACAAACTTTTTGTTTCTATCTATCTCCATGTATCTATATGTATGTATAACAAAAATAAAAAGATGAAAATAAATTGGATATACCAATAGCATACTCTATTATTAATATAGAAATCACCACCCCATTACTATTATTGTTATTATTTCTATTAATGATTTAATTAGGTTGTTAATGTTATGTTTGTATTAAGTTATTGTTATTATAATTTTTATTAGTACTTTAGTATAGTATGTATTAATATTTTTGTTATATATTTATTATTGTTGTTATTATTACTTGCACTACTGTGTGTTTACTTTTACTATGATTATGATTATTATTATTATTATCATTGTGATGATTATGATTATAATTGTGATTATTATTACTACTAGCATTACATTTGTTGTTTTGGTATTACTATTGGTGTTGTGACACATGTTTAATGACAAAAGGTTGCTAGCAAAGGGGAATAACAATTAGGATTGAGGATAGGTTATATATTTTTTTAACTATTTTAAGACAAAATACAATAAAGTAATTTTATTACTTAATTTATTTTTGTTAGTAAAAACAACCAAAAGTAGCATCCGTAAGGGGAACCCCAAATATATTTGGTGAAAAAAAACACCGTAATCCATTCTACTTCTACTTTTAACAGTAGCATCCGTAATATTATATATCTTCTATTAACAAACACATAAGATTACCAACGTTTTTCGATACAAAATTATTGTTTTTTAACAGTAATCCATTCTACTTCTACTTTTAAGTTATACTAATTTACTTTATGTCTGGGTTTGAACATATGATTTTTACTTTAAAAATCAAAACATCTATCAAATGAGATAGTCTCACATCAATTACAAAGTTTTTCTAAGGTAAAAAAACGACATTTGGTACAAGATTTAATTTAATATATAACACCAAATTTTACAATATATAATTTAATTAATAATTGATATTTGATGATGTCCATAATCTCTTGTTAAACTTTATGAAAGTGTTGTAATTTATTTTACAAGGGATCGCACATCAGGGAAACAAATACAAAATACTCGTTATTTTCTGTGGCACAGACCTCCATAAAAAAGATTTGTCAGTGAAAACGGCTGACTTTTTGTTTAATTAAGAAACCACGTTATGAATAAAATACACCTAAAGTTTCTCAGATTGACAAATCTTTTCCTCTATTTTATCGCTTTCGCCCTTTTTAGCCCACTTCTTTTCTTTTTCACCCTTTCTCTGTTTCCAAGATGCATTGTTTAATTATACTATCTGCAAAACCATATCTCTAGTATTTTTTATAATTTAAATCCGACACAACATTTTCTGATATATAATCCATTTATATTTTGATTTGAAGGTTTGGAATACATTAGCATTAATCATATATTACATATAATGATGTATGTATAAAAATTATAAAAATTATAATAATTCTATAAACAAAATTAGGACTTACTTAGCTCTGCTTATTTTTGCACATATCTTAGATCGAGTAACACGCATATGTGATTACTTCTAAACATGTCGACTAGATTATGAAGTTACCTTACTTGTTGAAGATTAGCATTCTCTGTCTTTCCTTTTATAACAAGATGTTTTTAGTTTTGTTATGAAATTATAACTTTTGACTTTAAGTCTATTTGTGTTGCTATGATTATAATAATAATCCCACTATAAACTATGTAGAATATTTATAAATTACCAACTGTGACATCTCCCAAATTTGGAGTCTTGTGATTTTGGTCCTAACTATAGGAAACTATAACTTAATTAGGTCCTCACTGTTCAATAACATGTAACATAAGGGATCTTTGGCGCAAAAGTACAATACAAGTTCCATTAATTTTTTTATAAAATGACAACTGTACCTCTTAGATAAAAATTGAAAAAAAAAACCACACCAACCTTATTTCCTCTCCACCATCCCATTTGGGTCACCCAGGTTTATTGCAAGTATCGACACCTTCACACACCACTACATTGTGTGCCAGAGGAAGAACACCATCGACCTCACTAGAAACATCATTGTTGCTTAATATTTTTGAAGACAATGCTTTGTTGTGGGAATTTGTTTAGGATAACAGTAATATGTGGGTGCATAACAGACAATGAAATCAAAGTTATAATATTGAGTTCAAGTAATTGCTTCTCATTTGATGAAAATTAATAAGAAATAAATTGTGAAAAACATGTTCCAAGGCTCTATCATCCCTCGCTAACGTGACAAGAGATTACTATAATCTCTCGTCTATAAAAGCGTGTCAGCGAGATATATAAAAATCCCTCACCCATTTGTATATACCTCGCTGACGTGGTTTTATCCCTCGCTGACTCAGCTAGGGATTATAGGAATCTCTTGCCCAAAATTACGAAAATATCCCCCATCGCCCATAATTAAATAATATATTATATATTTTAACCAAAAAAAATCATATTTTTAATTATTTATAGTTTTTAAATACATAAAATTTTAATTTAATTTTATTTTCACCTATATAATACAATGTTTACCCTTAACAAAGTTATCAAATCTTACATTTTTCTCAACAGTTATTTTCACCATAATACAATATATATATAAAATTATGGGCGATGGGGCATTTTCGTAATTTTAGGCGAGAGATTCTCATAATCGTTCGCTGAGTCAGCAAGGGATAAAGCCACATCAGCGAGGGAAATCCCTCGATGGCACGTTTTAATCTCTCGCCACGTCAGCGAGGGATGGACACGTGAAGCGATAGGATTGGCTATTTTATTAAATAAACTTCATTTTTGACCGGTTATTTCAGTAATTAAATTTGGTCAAATGATTATTTTCGTAATTTTTCTTTTTTATATATACTTGAGTTAATTATATAGTTTGCGTAAGTGGTATGTTTATATAGTAAAATTGATCTCAACTATTAAAAATACTTTTTTTGTTTCAAATATCTCTAAAATTGTAACACTGATAGTCTCTAACTAAATGTCTGTTAATTTTTGGGGTGAATTAAGTGTGAAATAACTATTTTACTGTTAAAATAAAAGAAAACATATAAAATAAAAATAGAAAAGTATGTGCAACCCACTTTCTTTGTTTATTATATTCTTATGTGCAACCCACTTTGGTTAAACCGGTTTCGATTTGGATTATCCTTAGGACCGAAGAATATTTTGGGTCGGGTTTCAAATCGAAACCGGTTTGGTCAAACTCGGTCAAAACCGGTTTGGCCTCAAAACGGTTCGGGTTCAAACCGGTTTCATTCCATAAAAACCCAAATCTATCAAACCGGTTCGGGCCCAAACCGGTTCGGTTCAAACCGGGTTTTGTTTTTTTTTGAAAATTTGGATTTTTGTTATATTCAAATAAAATTTTAAACTTTTAATTAAAACATAAACATTTATAACATTTATATCATTTAAACAATTTATAACATTTTATATAATTTATATAATTTAAAACAATTTATATAATTTAAACAATTTATAACATTTTATAACATATATAAAAAAAATTATATTATTTAAACAATTTATAACATTTATAAACATTTAAAACATTTAAACAATTTAAAACATTTATAAACATATATATATACTATTTATTAACATTTATAAACAATTTAAGCATTTAAACAATTTATAACATTTATAAACAATTTAACATTTTAACAATTTATAACATTTAAAACATTTTTATAATTTAAACATTTAAAACTAAACATTTAACATAGTCGTTTCTTCGTTCGTATTATACTTGTACGTTTATTCCTCGCCA
>BJCM01166587.1:0-13864 GCA_018326385.1 Flaveria bidentis | reverse complement strand
TATATATATAGGGGAGGGTTCAAATGAGAACCACCTTTTTTTGAGAACTCTAGAAACCAATCTCATCCACTCATTTTTTATCACATGCAAATCACATGCAATTTTCCCCTTCTTTTTTAAACGTTCGTAACTTTTTTTCACTACATCATTTTTTCAAAAAAAATTCACCATAAAATTCAGTATTTTTTAATTTTTCCAACGCCTACCATATTGATATATTTTTCTAAAAAAAATCGTACATCCGTTGTTTACATATGTGTAAATCTAGTTATACACATGTGTAGTACTGGATTTACACATGTGTAAATCCGATATTACACAACTGTAAAACGAATTTCGTTAAAAAAACGGGAATTTTTTTATTTTTTTTATTTTTTTATATTTTTTAATGAAAGACGGAAAGTTCGAGAACATTTTTGTGTTTTTATTTTTTTTATTTTTATGTTATTTTTTGAATTATAAATTTTTTAAATATGTTTTTGTTAATTATAGTTTTGCCATTGAGAACGAGTGGTTGAGATTGGTTTCTAGAGTTCTCACAAAAAAAACTACTTCTCATTTTTATATATATATGTATATGTATAGATACATATATGAGATCCCATTAACCCTATGTAATTGGTTTTTTTTTAATTTTTATACATTGAAAATGAGTGGTCAATATTAAATCTGAGGAAAAATAGTAGTGTAAATTGCTTAGAAATTAATATTGTCATTTAATGCCCTTACTTTTAGATTCAACTAGTATTAATCCCCTAGCATTACGACCAGGGGCGTAAAATACACCAAGTAGTACCAAAATTACACCACCATTAGCAACCATCAACACCGGAAAATCTCGTGTCAAAAAAATAAAACAAAATGAAAAGTAAACATAAAAACTTTAAACAATTAATTGATTCAAGACCCACATGTTCAGACGGGGATATTAAACTAGAAAAATAAGCATAAGAACTTTGAACTACAACTGCATATTACGTCATATTAGATCTCAAAATTTAGACCGTAAATTGAAAATTTTATAAAAAATAAAAAGTATAGGGGGACTAAAGTTGAAAGTAAAAAGTTATAAGGGTTAAGTTGTGAAAGACGTAAAAGTAACAGGTTTAATACAATATATTAAAAGAAAAAAATATGTATAACCTTTTTTGCACATGATAATACAATTAATGTAACCATAAGTTAATAATTAGTTGTATTTAAATATGGCAGTGATAAGTGTTGGAACCACATAATTAGTTATTTTACTTTTTTATAAACAAAAGTTTACCATATTTATTTATAAACCATTATAACGTTTTTATAATATGTTATTTTCTTATTTAAATTGCACAAATTAACATGTAACTTTTTTTCCTCTTTAGTTCCATTATAGTCTCGGGGAAAAAGTTTTGAAGTTTAGTTCTTACACAAATATAAATAGTTGTTATAATATTGTATCTTGCCCTTACACTGATGTAAGAACCATTTTTGTAACAGTGTAATTCTCATCTTTACATATGCATATCTTTTGCCTAAGTTTTATTAGTGTACACAAATGTTACATTGTTGTAATTATCATGTGACATTATTGTAACCAATGGTGTAACTATGTCACATTAGTATAACTACTAATAAAATTTAAGAAAATTGTACATGTCTGGAGCTAAAGGACTACACTAGTGCAAACATCGCGATTACATTAGTGTAAGGCCAACAATACAACAATGTAACTGGTACTTACATATATAAACTTCGAAACTTTTTCCCTTATGAGAGAATTTGTAAGGCTTAATGAAAGGCTGATGCACCCAAAATAGACCAACTCTTTCTTGCATGCATGCACTCAGTGCAATGTTGAAGTTGCTTCACAAGTTTTACACCTTGCATCAAAAAAATTTTAAGTGTAAAATCATCCGAAGGCAAGATCAAAATATCTTCCGAAGCCAAAAGTGAAGTCTTCCGAAGCTTCAAAGACACAGTCTTCCGAAGCCAATGGAGTGAAGACATATTTCTTTCGAAGACTTTGAAGAACATGCTTTCTCTAATGTACTTTTCATAAAACTAACCAACTTTCCGCTGCAACTCTAATGACTCACCAACTTATACAAGTTGGTGAATGGTTCATGCTTTTTGTAACTATACATTGAGGTCTTGAGTATGAAACTTTCTACTTTACGTACTTTTGTGGCACTTTACATAAATTCCACATCAGCCGTGGACAAGAGAGATTCTTGATTCAATAAAGAATGTTTGGTCTCTAATCTCAACAACACGTTTTGGGCATACTGGTTGTGGTTGAGAGGAGAACTCCATAGTTAAGCATGCTCAGATAGGAGCAATCCAGGGATGGATGACCTCCCTGGGAAGTTTTCACCCAGGCAACCAAAAACAAATCCGTGAGCTCCTCGTGGGCAAAGCGAACAATATATTTGGTATGAGGGGCTGAGTGTTACAACTTTTATCTTTTTTGTAATATATTAGGATGTGAGCTATAGCATGTCATAGATCTGCCTTTTTGACTTTACATTATGTTGTCTAGATCAAATGTATCCAACTGGCCTTCTAAGTATGCCGGCTGTAGGATGTAGTATAAAGTATCTCAAGTCCTTGTAACTTATTTCTTATGCTTTGTAACACTTGTAATAGAACTTGAGAAGCAATATACTATAATCTTGAAACCAAACATCCTTGTTGTGGTTCTTAAGTTCTGTCTCTTGTTTACTTGTGTTCATAGTATCATAACTGAGTCCCGATTTCTTGTTTGATCTGTTAAGTGTTCTAAACACTCTCCTCATTGTGAGACTAAGTGTATTGATCATCCCTTCAACGGTCCTGCAATTGGTATTAGAGAATTCAAGGTTCTTGATTGTAAGATCTCACCATCTTAGATCTCTCAGTCTCACAAAACACTTAACAACTGAAATGGCAACTCTCACAAAGGCTGATATGGAAACCAGAACCATGAAAAGGTCCCCACTAATCACTCCTGAAGACTTTGATACTTGGTGTCAAATAATGGAAGGCTTTATCAAGTCTCAAGACTCAAGGATGTGGGAATTTGTTGTCTATGGGCCTCACATACCAAACACCTCTTTAGATACTGTTGGAGGTGGTATGATTTCAAAGGAGGTGGCTGATTATTCTGAAAAGATAGAAAGACAATAGACATAGATCATAAAGCCATGACTACACTCCAAACTTCTCTTCCAAACTCCATATACATGGGCTTTAGGAAGTGCAAAACTGCTAAGCAACTATGGGATGCACTGAAGCTCATATATGAGGGGTCCACTAAAGCAAAAGAGAACAAAAAGTACCTCTTGAAGTAGTAGTTTAAGAACTTCACCTTCAAAGTAGGCGAGACCATGATTCAACAATACTTTAAGTATATTGAGATTATGGATACTCTAATGGATGTTTAAGTAACCCTTGAAAATAAATACATTGTAAAGAAGTTCATGTCCTCTCTTCCTAGACAATGGACAAATTATTGTGATGTTATCAAGAGAACTAGGAACCTTAAGACTCTCACTTTTACAAAGTTGTATGGTATTCTTAGTAGATACTAGATGGAGATGAACATGCAAAGTCCATCTGGTAACTCCAGTAATCAACTGAGTTCAGCCATTCATGTGTTGAAAGGGATTGTAGAGAACCACAACATCATCTTATCTGCTACCCTGACAACTCACAAAAGAATACTTTCATCACATTACTGGAGACACCAAGGGAGAGTTACACTCAAGGAGGTCCATTCCAAGAGACAAGATTTCATAATTTTTTTGTGTCTATTGATGAAAGTATGAAGAACTTTCTCTTCACCCTTGAAGATCTTGACTGCATCCATCCAGATGATCTGGAGTACATGGAGATAGTTCAACAAGTGGCTCTTCTCACTCATAGAGCCAATAAATTCTACAAGAGGACAGGGAGAAAGTTTCCAAGCAATGCAGCTAGTGGAAAGTTTGGGCTGGACCAAAGCAAGGTGAAGTGTTACAACTGTAACCAAATGGGACACTTTTCTAGAGAGTGCAAGGCACCAAGGAGACATGGTGATCAAGCACAAACCAGACCAAACTATACTAATAGAGCCAACCAAAATGAGAAGCCAAAGCAGCAAGCTGCAATTGCGGTTGAAAAAGGAGGCTGTGACTGGAGCTTTCAGGTGGAAGATGCATCTCCTAATCAAGCACGGATGCCTGACCATGATGAAGCCAAGGTATTGGAACATCTTGCTAAAGTTAACAGATATAGGTCCTATAACTTAGAGATGAGATCTGATCTTGAGTCTTTGAATATCTTAAAATATGATTTTAAAAGAGCTGAAAATGACTACAAAGTTAAAATAGAAGATCTAGAGAAAACCATTTCAACTCTTAAACATGAGCATACCAATTATAGGACTCAAATCAAAGATCTTATCACTAAATTAACAGAATGCCAGGTTGAGCTTGTGATCAGCAAAACCAGGGCAGAAGATTTTGTTCGTGAAGAAGAGACTTTTAATAATATTATATCATCATCCATACATGAAAAAGATTGTTATCAGAATAAGTAGGGATTGGGATCTACTGAGATAGCTCCTTCATACAGTATCTTGTCTA
Source organism: Flaveria bidentis (assembly GCA_018326385.1). NCBI lineage: Eukaryota > Viridiplantae > Streptophyta > Magnoliopsida > Asterales > Asteraceae > Flaveria > Flaveria bidentis. Next base: position 9,278 of record BJCM01166587.1, on the reverse strand, counting down.
TAAGATCTCCTAGGTGCGGAACTTGTGAAGATTAGCTTCCGTTCATAGATTCCATGAGTGAAGAAGATGAAGAGGAGATAGTGAAGGATGTATTTAAGAAGAGTGAAGAAGAGCATCCTAAAAAGGGTCACTATTCTCCTGAGGAGAGAAAGGAAGTTGGGATGACCATGTCTAGTAGGAAGAACTTGATTAGGAAGGCCAAAATAAAGTCTAAAAAGGCTTAAGAGATCAAGGCCATGTTTAACTCTATGCAGAAACAAGTTTTTTTCTCTGTGGGTTTTGAAGTGGTTAAGGCTGAAGACTCAAACTTAAACTCTAGTATCTGAAGTTCTAACTTATGTCTAAATCATCCCAGTATGATGAAGAAGACTGGTCAGTTGTGTACCACTGCTACACAACCTGAACTATCCAACTCCAAAGGTAGTTCTCACCCTAAAAGAACTTCCACATCATCTACAAAGATGAATATGAAGAAGGAAAGTGATCAAGTTCAAGGAATACTCTCAGAAGGAAGAAAGTGGATTGTGTCATGTGTAGTAGTACTTTTCATTTTGCAAAGGTTTGCCTCTACAATCCTAAAAGTATGGCCCACATGATCAAGAAAGAAACTTCTGAGATGTTGAAGAAAAATCAAGCTTCGGAAGGAAACTCTTTTCCTTTTTGAAGCTCCAAAATAAAAAAGAAGATAAGTGAAAACTTGCTTTCAGAAGAAAAATTGGTCTCGGAAAAAATAAATATTTCCAAAGTACTGAAGCCTACTGTAGTGATAGCAAGATCTTCTGAAGGTCCAGTCTCCAAAACTTCTGAAGCATTGAAGGTCAAGTCTAAGTTTCCAAAGTTGGTGTGGAAGATAAAGAAAGACCATGTGACTGCAAGTTCTTCATCAACATCAGCAAATGATCCTCCAAATTTGACTATAAGATCAATTACTGTTGCATTGCTTTAACTTCTTTTGATAAGCCCAAGACTAACAAGGCTTGGGTTTCCAAATATAACTAAACATTATTTTATGCAGGAACAGCTCAAGACAAACAAGAATGTATGAATCATTTATAGCGGTTGTTCCAGGCACATGATAGGCAATAGGTCACTACTCCAAAATTTTGAGAAAATTGATGGAGGGCCAGTTGCTTTTGGTAGGGATGTCGGAGGTTACGTTATTGGAAGGGATAGAGTCACAAATGGTAAGCTTAGCATTGAGAAGGTAAACTTTGTCAAGAAGCATGGATACAATCTTTTGAGTGTATCTCAATTTTGCGATAAGAGGCACAACATGTTTTTTACGGAACATAAGTACATTGTTCTCAAGCCATGGGTGGTTATTCCTCAAGAGCATATCCTGCTTAGAGGGTCCAAGAGAGGAAACATGTATAAGATGGACTTTCAAGAAACATCCCCCATAGGAGAAGTTTCATGCTTTCTATATAAAGCAAATAATGATGAGTCTTTCCTTTAGCATACAAGAATATGCCATGTAAACTTTAAAAATATGAATAAACTGATTAAGAATGATTTGGTAATTGGAATGCCAAAGAAAGAGTTTACAAGCGATAACCACTATGTTGCATGCCTTAACGGGATGAAACAAAAAGTGTCTCACAGGCCAAAGGAAAGAAACTCTATCACTACTCCCCTACACTAATTACATATGGATCTTTTTGGCCCCAATAGTGTAATGATTACAGGAAGGACCTCATATTTGTTTAGTGATCACAGATGATTTTAAAAGGTTCACTTGGGTCTTTTTTCTTATAACTAAGGATGAGACTCTTGAGATCCTGAAGAACTTCATCTTAAAGATTGAAAATCAATGTGATCACAAGGTCAAGACCATAAGATGTGATCATGGAACTAAATTCAAGAACCAAATCCTCGATATATTATATGATGAAAATGTTATTTTAAGACAATATAGTGCTTCCATGACTTCTAATCAAAATGGTGTTGCTAAGAGGAAAAAAATGACACTAATTGGAGATGCAAGAACTATGTTGTCTAACTCTTAAGTGCCTATCACCTTCTGGGCAGAAGCAGTAAACATTGTTTTCTTTTTTCCAAATATAGTTTTAGTAGTCAAGACTCATGGTAAGACTCTTTATAAACTTTGGCATAAGAGAAAACCTTTCATTGGTTTTCTTAGGTCATTTGGATGTTCTTACACCATCTTGACTACCAAAGACCAAATAGACAAATTTTCTCAGAAATCAGATGATGGACACTTTATTGGATACTCTTCTCAAGCTAAGGCGTATAGAGTATTCAATCTTAGAACTAGAGTAGTTAAGAAGTCGGTCAATGTGACTTTTAATGAGCACACTCCTAATGTGAAAGCTTCTGGTCCTGATTGCCTATTTGATCTTGATTTAGTTACTAATTATTTTAACAAATCTTGTGAGAATGTTTCAGGGTCCAAAAATATCTTACCAGCAGGTGATCCTAATCCAAGATTTAAGTAGAGAAGACCATTAAATCATACTACTCCAGCTCCAGTAGTAACTAACCCCGTAAATGGAGTTCTAATCAGCACAACCATGTCAAATTCAGTTGATACATCTGAGGTGCCACTAAATTCCAGCTCATAGGCACAAGACTCAAATAAAAGAACTGCAAATGTGGAAGGAAATGGTGGTGGTGACCATGATCAAGAGTTTCTTGATTCTGACAACCACTCCATTGCAGACAACATAAATGATGTCACATACTCATTGGATCAAGTTTCTCTTGATAAGTGTGTTGATGTGGTGGGAAAAACTTTAATGCCTGATCTAAATTTTATCTAATATAGATCTCTCCAAGTAACTTGTTGTAACACCTTAACTCAGGATTCACAAGTCTGGATGCTACACCAGGCAGTGAAAGCCAAAGCTCTTTTCACCCTAAGTCACAAAGGTGTGTGGGTGATAAAGAGAAAATAATAATGACTCCTGAGGAGATTGAGGAGGAGGAGAGAGAGAGAAGAAGAGGAAGCTTACGGAAGAAAGTTCCACTAGGTTCTCAGGCTTCATGGAAGCTGCAATTAGGGTTGCTCCCAAACCAAACACTCAAAATGATAAGTTAAGAGTAGTCAGGACTAACTACTTGCAAACCATGAACTATAATATAGATGAGATCATTTCTCTTCCCTTAGATGAATTGAATGAACTGGCAGATATGGAAGTGTCTAAAGATAGGAAGGAGGCAGAGGATGCAGATTTGCTCCTTAAGACCAAGGACAAAAGAAGGTAGAATAGGTTGTACAAACATGTTCCTACCCTCTACCTAGTTCAAGAAATTCTTGAAGAAGAGGTTGTGGCAACTGAATAACATCAGGTAGATAAGGAAGCTAATAAACAAAATATGATCAACTACCTGAGTGCCACAAGTCTATAGGTAGTTGTAATTCTTCCCTTGTCATATGAATACATTGCATTTGAATATATCAATTAGCTTGAGCTACAAGTTCAAAAGGAGAAAAAAGCTACTAAGAGGAATATGAGGGAAGAAGTAGCAAAGTCAAGAGTCATCATCCAAAAGAGTCAAAAGAAGTCTGCTGATAGCGGAGGATGATAAGTTTCTTGAAGTTGTATGGATTCTCCAGAAGGAGACTTGGCCCAATGTCTCTATCCACCATGGATGAGCACATTAGGGTAATCAATCAGAAGCTCAAGAGATGACAGCTTGTTGACTTACACTCCCCTCCAAGTCAAGCCCCTCCGGAAGTAGAGGTTAAGGTTGAACACTTTGAGACAACACAATCTAGACCTCCTTCTAAACCTCAGCAAGTTTCATCTTCTGATCCACAGCATGGTTCAACTCCCTTTCCTTCTGAGCCCATAAGGGAGTAGAACCCAACTAAGAAGGACAAAACAGAATAACCCGGTGCTGAAGGCCAGTCCTCTCATTTGAAGAGGAAGAAAAAGATGGCCACCAAATCTGTATCAAATAAGAAATATAAGGCATCCACTTCCAAACCTCAGGGTGAGTTAGAGCATCTTAAGGATGTGCAAGAAGAACCTGCTTAACTTACTCCAACTTAAGTTAAGCCCCTTGCATTAGACCCATCTTGTCCTGGAACTTTGTTGCTAATCCAGATAGATGATATCTCATAAGAGATCAAGGTGGTCAAGATGTCTACCTCTGACAAGATATGCTTAACCTACTTTTACATGATCTCTTTAACATGAGAAGGTATTTTGAAAGTCTGTGTGATCCTGATTAGTTGATGAAGAAAAGAATGGTCATGATCATAATAAGGACTGTCAATAGCTGAAGACACTTCTTTGTTTTAGTAGCATCAGCCTAGGGGGAGTTTGTAAGGTTTAATTAAAGGATGATGCACACAAAACAGACCATGTCTTTCTTGCATTCATGCACTCGGTGCAAAGTAGAAGTTGCTTAAGAATTTTTACACCCTCTATCAGAAATATTCTAAGTGTAAAATCTTCTGAGGCAAGACCAATATCTTCTGAAGCCAAAAGTGAAATCTTTCAAAGCTTCAAAGACAAAGTCTTCCAAAGCCAATGAGTGAAAAGAGATTTCTTCCAAAGACTTTGAAGAACATGTTTTCTCTGATGTACTTTTTATAAAGCTGACCAACTTTCCGCTGCAACTCTGATAATTCACCAACTTATACAAGTTGGTGAATGGTCCTTGCTTTTTGTAACTGAATATTGAGATCTTAAGTCTGTAACTTTCTACTTTATGTACTTTTATCCTTTTTGGAATACATTAGAATGTGAGCTATGGCATGTTATAGTCACTAGTCAAAATGACAAATTTGCCTTTTTGACTCTACATTGATTTTATTGTCTATATCAAATGTATCCCGTTGGCCTTCTAAGTTTGGCCAACTATAAGATGTAGTATAAAGTATCTTAATTACTTGTAACTTATTTCTTATGCTTTGTAACACTTGTAATAGAACTTGAGAAGCAATATACTGTAATCTTGAAAACTAAACATTCTTGTTGTTGTTCTTAAGTTTCTGTCTCTTATTTACTTGTGTTCATAGTATCATAACTGAGTCCCGGTTCTCTATTTGATCTGTTAAGTATTCTAAACACTATTCTCATTGTGAGACTAAGTTTATTGACCATCCCTTTAACGGTCCTATAGAATTAAAGAGAAAAAATGTCAAGTTTAATGGTGTAATATTTTTAGAACATTAAAAATGTTTTAAAAGTTAATGAAGTTTTCTATATATAGAAGAAAACATTGTTTAAAATAGAAAAGTATGTAGTGAAACTTGTCACACTGGTATTGAATTTAACTTTTATGGGATGTGAGTAAATAACTAAAATGCTTTTTGAACTAACAATTAAGTAGGACATGTGGAATGATCTGATTGCATCTAAAAAGTGAGTAGTCATTAGATAAGAGTTAATAGGTTCTCACAATAATAGTGAGTTCTTAAAGAAACCATACCCGATGGTTGGAAAAGGGAACAAGTGTTGTACTTCTATTAATTAGCGATAACTAATCAAAATTATTATTTTTATTTTGAATAATACTATTAGACATATACGACATTATGCTTTTTTATGTATTTGTATAAATGACAATTGTAAAATAGTTAAAAATGTGTATGGTACACTAACACTTGCAAATATTTATATATAGTTGTAGATGTGTCTTGTCTTAACGTTATCATACTTTTAAATTTACACATATACATAAATAAACATAATCTTGTATATATATAATAATATTTTTCAAAAAGAAAATTTGTGATATTGATTGATCTTGATGGATTTATGCGGGTTGATACAATAACAAATGGTTAACATTCATTCTCGACAATCATTACAAGAAACTAAAAAATCTTTTCCTATTACATCTTTAAACATTTATAACCTTTTCATGAGTTATTATATATTTTTTAAAAAAATTGCACCATAAAAACACTAGCTTTTTTATCTTTAATTTGAGTATCATGTTATTTTTATAAAAACTTAACGCATCATAAGTTTTTCAATAATGCATATATGTACTGTTATGATACTGAATAGATATAATATGATATACTACATATATATAGAATACATGCTACACATATATACTATATCATACTATATATACTACAAACTTTCTTCATAGTTTGTCTTGGCTCTTAAGGTTGTTTGTGTGAATTTCTGCTCTTAAGAAAACTTTTAGCAATGAATACATGTAAGCATAATCGTTGTAACATGTTTTTACCAAATTGACATTATGAATCAAAATGCAAGCTTGTGAAATAAAAAAACATAGGAAGTTTAGAATAACAACCTTAGTAGCGTAGTCTTTACTTAAATACGTGTTCTTGATGGATGAAGAGTTTAATGTATCAACAAGTTGAAACTTTTAAGGATGATGCTACCTAATCTGATCTTAAAGCATGTCAAGATGTAAAATTATATACTAGCAAAAGCTCCTTCTTGTAATTTTCTATAATGTACATAAGATTAATGTAGTAGAATGCACTATCTTTCAACAAGAAGAATAAGGTATTCTAGCAAGTAAACCAAATCAACTTGCCAAAGGTTCTAACATTAAACTTTTTCTGATTTATCTTCTTTTATTTATCATCAAACTCAAGATACACTCTCAATTTTACCTCATGATCAACATGCTAATATTTTCATCCATCTACTCTACCCTAACTATATATATATCCTTGTTTCTATGTTACTACTACAAATTTAAAAAACTATAGTGGTAAATTTAAACATCAATATCTTTTATAAGCATCTCTTTCTACTTCTAAGTTAAATCATCTTTCACTATAAACCCTAATAACAACCGATGAAATCATCTCCACTCTTTCATCACTAGAAATATAAAAATGTTATATTCGGTTAAATTCTAAGTCAATGATATATGTTATTGTACATCAAAAGAGAAATGACGTATTATGTGATCGATTTGTGCAATTAATTATCAAATTTTATATTGAATACTTTTATATGAAAATATGTTATGGTGGTTGGAAATGTGCATCGTCATTGTTCATCAAGAAAAAAGTAGAAGCATAACCTAATCTCAACATAATATATTATCTAGAATCAACTATGGAAGTTTCAAGCTTTTAGTGAAAAATAATAAAGCTTGAGGATTTGGTAAATATAATAGATAGCAGTCTTATTACTCTGAAGATGTTCTCGGCTAGAGTGGAAACTTATTTGTATGTGTCTATTTGATCTATTAAACGATGCATATCAAACAACAGCACTTCTACTCCAAGGATAACCCCTACGATAATTATATATATCTAAATACAGATTCAAATATATGCGAGTGCTTTTTATTACACACTTACTAATTAAAATTATAGCTGAAATGTTTTGTTACAAAGACATTCTTAATTATCATACTTGCAGTTTCATACGACTAGACCAAACGACTTCATTGCAGATATTCAATTAACATTAAGACAAACATAATAACGAAAGGAAAAACATGTCATGTTCGATGAAAAAGGAACTTGCAATTTAGGAATACCACCATATTTCTCTAACAAAAATTGTCACTCAACGTGATGACATTTTCACTAGTCATAAATAATTATGTATACAATACACATTACTTATATGTAGCCATTTTTGACACAAAAGAGTATATATAAATTACTATTTTTAACTATTTTTGTTATTATTAGTTTTCTAGAGTAACAAAACCAGTGAAATTTTGACATTATTAGTACATTGAATACATAATGATATTATTATCACCTATTAGAAACGCAACTTCTATACCATCAAAACATTTAGAAACTTAATCTCATGCACATGACCTGGACAAAACATATAAAATCAATTACAAGCCGAAATGGTGTCTGATCAATGTCTAGAAAAACAAACACATTATCACCATCACTTTCATACTATATTTGATAACATTTTTTTAAACTTAACCACTAAAATTAAGGCTATTCTGCCAAACTCATTAGCATCCCTATAATCCGAGTAGGAGTAACTATTGGCAATACCTTTGGAAGAGATTCACTACTATTTATCACATTATCAAGTGAGCCTTTACAGCCCCAGCCTTTTTATTTAAACTATTTCGGGGGGTGGATATGCTTAATTACTGTACTTTGAAATGCACTTATTATACTTTAAAATTGATACGCCGTGGAGCATATTTAGTATGCTTTGAACACATGTAATTACGCATGACACATGCTTATTATGCTCTTAAACATATTTTAATACGATTTGAAACATGTTTGCTATATGATATACTATGCACTTGCTAACATGATGTAGATTTCATGAGACTTTATTATCGCAGTAAGTCCCCAAACTACACACAATCATTCATGAGACTTTATTATAAGTCCCCAAAAACACACAATCACTTAACTCATTGATTAATACGGATAGTACTATCATTTATTCACACTTGATCTTAGAAACTAAACATGTGACTTTTATAATAAATATGTATTTCCACATATTTACCAATGGCCCAAGATAACGCATTAGGCACGCACAATTTATACATCAAAGACTTGGTTGTGGACTCATAAGATTTCATATGTGAACTTATGATTAGCATTACATAACTCAAATACTATTCTTAAACAATTTGTTTACTTGATTAAAACCTACAAACTTACTAATTATTTTTGGTTAACATTCTTAAGCATATTTTTAGGAACTGTAAGCTAAGGACAATTAGTCTAGTCTCGCATAATGAGGAAGCCATGTGTTATTTTTTGTTTAGTGACTAGTGTTATTTTATAAAAATTGGTATTAAGTACTAAAAACTAACACAATGTTGCCTACAAGTATTAGCTTAAAAATAGGTGTAGAAAGAGTGTTAAGAGCAAAAATAGCTAAGAAAAAGGATTTAGAGAAACTGAAAAAACTGAAAAAATAATAAACTACTCATTCACCTTTAGCATGCACCCAACCTACACCCAACCTACATGGGTACACCATTTAAGTCATCCTGGACTAAAAGAACATGTGATGATGTCTTAGGTGCTCTTTCTTAGCCATTATTGAAAACTCATCCACTGAAGAATCATCTTCGTAACTGTTGATACATATATCTACCTAGATACTGATCTCAATGTAATATGTCTTGAATGTCTTATTGTGTACTTAATGAAATACTGATATTTGATTGTGATCTATAAGGTTTAATATTTCATTAATGAGTTGTGTAATGTTTATTGAATTGATTATATAGGTTTGTGATTGTTTGAATTGATGTAAGTAAAGTTATAATAATGAATACATTCAAACTTGGTTAAGTGAAGTTCTCATGCGTCCGACTGGACCATGCGCCCCAATAGTGGTCATGCGTCCGAATGG
>BJCM01166586.1:0-10312 GCA_018326385.1 Flaveria bidentis | reverse complement strand
TCTATTCTTGAAAACCAACTAGCACCCTGAAGCTGATCAAACAAATCATCTATCCTTGGTAAGGGGTATCGGTTCTTCACTGTTAGCTTGTTAAGCTCACGGTAGTCGATGCACATCCTCATGCTACCGTCTTTCTTCTTCACAAATAAGACTGGAGCACCCCAGGGAGAGATACTCGGTCTAATGAACCCCTTATCGAGCAGCTCTTATAACTGCTCCATCAGCTCTTTCATTTCTGTTGGAGCTAACCGATACGGTGCTTTGGCAACGGGTTGAGCACCGGGTATCAAATCAATTTGGAACTCAATCTTGCGATCCGGTGGCACGCCGGGTAAGTCTTCCGGGAATACGTCCGGGAAGTCGCACACCACTGGTACTTCGGATAGTTGCAGTACAGACGCATCCACATCTTTTAAATATGCCAAGTAGGCACTACATCCACGTCTTATGCACTTCCCTGCCACTGCCATCGAAATCATCTTCGGGATCGTAGTAACGCGATCTCCATAAATTGTAACCAAACTCCCATCGGGCGCCACTAACCGAATCATCTTCTTGCGACACACGATGTTTGTTTCATAGGCTGCTAGCCAGTCCATCCCTAGTACTACATCAAATCCACCTAGGGGTATCACGTGTAACCTAGCAGCAAACTTATGACCTTCTAGTTCTATGGCACAGTCCATCCCATCGGGCGCCACTAAACCTTTAGATCTTCGACCTCCATGTGTAACATCTAAAATAGATTGTCACGGAATGAAAATCTGTGTATCAAGAGCAACACCTTGCTCTGATACCAAATGTAAATTCCATATAACAATCGATTTCACATATTGTTGCACTTGATAATAAAATTAAGAGGTATGTTTGCATGTGTGATATCAACAAACTTCAAACAAACTCAATCAAATGTTCTTAATCAAATGATTACAATACCAAAGGAGTTTACATCGTTGAAACTTGATGAGCTCCCCTTGGGTGGCCTATCACATAACTCCCTACTTTCTCACCCTCAAAGCATTTTTACAAAATCAACACACATAATTAAATACAAAGGAAAAACATCTATATATATTATCCATTATCTTGGAGTTCTCACTTTCTTGTATTTCTCGTATGATTTGAGTTTTTGCTTTTCACTTGATATTGTAATCCATAAATACTAGGTCCTCACACTTTTTTTGAAACCACATACTATACACCTTTTTATTATCAAACTTGGATAATGTTTACGTATACAATGACAGTCAAAAGTGGAATTAATCATTATTAGTGGATAACAAAATAAATAGTTTGATTGGTGAATTGAAAACATTCACTAATTGCATAAGGATTCTTATTCCTTTTAAACACACCAAAACCATTCCTTCCATAACCCTAATTTTTTTATTTCATTCCTTCGTCCTACTTTTTTTCATTTCATTCCCTTGTTCTCCCTATGTTTTCAACACCACCATCACTAACACTGTCATCGCCATTACTATCGGCACCACCACCATTGTGCAACTACCACCACCATTGTGCAACTACCACCACCTTTATTTTCATCGCACTTCCATAATCATTACCACTTAACCATCACCACCACTATCACCACCTAACCATCACTACCACATATCCACTTCCAACACCACCACCGCTACCTCCACCACGACTGCCACCACTGCTAAAAATTTTAACAACAGACCCTAAAAATTTTAACAACAGACCCCAAGAATGAAGACGACGACCCTATTGTTTTTTTTATTATCAACGAGTCTAAAAATATAAAATTTGAAAGTTTTATAAATATAAGCCGATAAGTTATAACAAAAATAAATAATATAAACTTATTATAAAATTATTTTGGACCATTAACCTTATGAGATTTAGCCCATCAAATTATTACCCAATAAGCTAATATCCTTAACCCCAAAGCCCATTATTTATTATCCAATTACTCAATATCTATAACCCATTAAATTAAAAATAATATAACACATTTAGTTTGAACTATTTTGGCCTTGTATACCAAAAGTCACAAGCCTTGACACTTTGACGAGAGTAGTGTTGGAGCACCGACAGCAATCCGGCATTCTGCGATCGACACACTCTTTCGAATTTTGGCAATTCCAAAATCCATGTCTCAATTCACAATCAGCAAGTTGCAATAGAAATTCGGCTTTGGGTTTTAATTTATAACTTTAGGAATATGGAAAAGTTTGGAAAAGTTTTTCAAAAGAAAATTTGAATCTTCATCTTCTAAGACACCTGAATTTGTTCATTTAAAAGATATTCCATCGGATCATGCTGACCGAAAACCAATATCTTCTTATCACCCTATCAACAATATGAAATTAGAAGAACATGCTTAAATAAAGGGCCATGTCAACCAAAAGGTCATGATTTTCCTCAGAATTGATTGGCGGTGAATCGAGACGTTTTTGTGATAGTTGGTTTAATACTTACAAAAATTGGCTAGAGTATAGTATTAAAAGTGATAGTGCATATTGCTTGTGTTGCTACTTGTTTAAAGATTACTTTGGAAATCATAAAGACGTATTTGTTAACGAAGGTTTTAATAGTTGGAATAAAAAAAAAGTTTTAGTTGTCATGTGGGTGAAGTTAATAGCATGCACAACAAGTCATTAAAAAGATGTGAAGATTTGTTAAGACAAGATGGATCTATATGAGTGGCTTTTGAAAAACAAAATGATAAGCCAAAGCATGATTATTGACTTAGATTAGGTTCATCAACTGCTCTTACCCAAACATTATTAAATCAAGGAATATCTTTTCGTGGTGATGATGAATCGATAGGCTCTTTGAATTGAGATAATTTCTTGGAACTCTTAAAACTATTGGAAAAACAAAATAAAGCCCTTGTTAAGATTATCTTAGAGAATGCACCCAGAATAACCAAATGACATCTCCACAAATTCAACAAGACATTAAACATTGTTTTGCACAAGAGGTATTAAAACAAAATTTTAAAGATCTTGGTGATGATGCTTTTTCTTTATTAGTGGATGAATCAAGCGATGTTTCAAAAAAAGAACAAATGATTGTGGTTATCTAATATGTTAACAAATGTGGGGTTGTTAAAGAATGGTTTATTGGTCTTGTTCATGTAATGGAAACATTTGCATTATCTCTCAAATTTGCTATTGATAATTTATTTGTCCGACATGGTTAAGTTTGACAAAAGTTAGAGATCAAGGTTATGATGGTGCAAGTAATATGTCTGGTGAGTTTAATGGTTGAGATCGTTTGGTTAATTTATATCCATCTAGTCGTCAAAACCACGACCATTGGTTTTGTCGTCAAAACCACAACCATACGAACGATTCTAATGTTTGCATGATCTAAATCTTGGTCTATTCATCAATTGAATGTTAAGAACGTGTTCTTAATTACACAGACACCTAAACAAAACGGTAGTTATGTTTTAACCTCCGGGGTTTGTTGTCAGAAAAATCCCGCTCATGTGTGCAAACTATATAAATCTTTAAAGGGGCTTAAGTAGGCACCAATGGAGTGGTATTAAAGGTTTGTCACTTATCTCATGTAATGTGGTTTTCGTAGGATCACATCTTACAATTCTTTATTTGGTTACAAATATGGCAACAATATAAAATATTTTCTTCTATAGGTTTGTGATATTATTAAACTGAATCTAACAATCGGTTGTTGCAGCATTTTGTCCGGTCTCTACTTCAGGAATTTTCAATGAAAGATCTTGAATTATTACATCATTTCTTGGGCATCGAAATTAGAAAAAAAAGAGGTTTGTTTCTCGATCAATAAAATTATGTGATTGACATATTAAAGCTGGAAAATATGCAAAAAAATGTAAGCCATCCACTACTCCAACGGATACAAACTCCAAGTTAAGTGCCTCTATCGATGATCCATGTTATATCATAGCCTTGCGAGTGCATTACAATATCTAACGATCATCTAGACCAGACATTTACTATGTTGTCCAACAAGTTTGTGTATTCATGCATGCACCTCGCGAGCCTCACCTTGCCTTTCATAAGCACATATTATGATACCTAAAGGGAACCCTGGATCACTGTTTACAATAATCACCCTCAACTCGGTCAAGCTCACGGCCTACTCTGATGTCGCTCGTGTATTTCTCGGTGATAACTTGATCTCATGGTCGTCAAAATGACAATCTACTATATCAAAATCAAGTGTTGTGGCATGATATATATCAAGGCATCAACAATGCCATTGGTGCACTTACATAGCTATGAAAGCATCTCCTTGATTTACATGTATGGGTTTAACAGGCTTCTATTATTTATTGTGATAACATTTCCGATATGCACTTGTTCGGTTCAGCCCCAACGTACAAACACGTTGAAATTAACATTCATTTTGTACGTGAAAAAGGGGCGCCTTGGGTCCATTCTTGTATTGCATGTTTCTGTTGATTATCAATATGATGATATCTTCGCAAAAGGACTACCTTGCATACCCTTGCATTCGCCCGGCTACTTCTTTGACTACGGGGGCTATTAGCGGATCACACTATTATTATTAGTTATTATTTTATTATTGTTGATATCTTATATTATCAATTCTAGTTCTTTGTATATATCTCCTCTTGTTTAGAGGATTTAGTTGCTAGATTTATCGTTGTAATTTGTATATATTTGGGTTTGTTATTTTACAGAAAAATCAATTCAATCATAAAGACTATTGGTTCAAGCGTGGATAAAGAAACCGGCTAATAATGCTCCTATGTAGAGTGGATTTTGCTAAAGTCTTCAATTCGTTTATTGAAAGTTTATTAAAGGGACACCATTAAATTTCTGACGATGAGGATGAGGATCTGACGATGGAAGCAAGGTTATGACCGGTGAAGACGAGATAGCGGTGTTAGTAGTGGTCGAAGATGACGGTGGTGTCCGAGGTCAGTGGCTCCGTGCGGTGGTTTGTGGTTACTGTATGTCATAGAGGAGAGAGAGAGGGAGTGAGTGTGTAAAGGAAATTTAAAAGAGAGTAAATGATAAATTGATAATGATGGTGCAGCTCTACGGACTTGAAAATTTTATTCAATTGAATTTACTTTCTTGGGAAAATCAGGTTAGTGGACACTGTTGCATAACTATATTAAAAAAAAATTCAAAATCTCCGAATCCATACATATTGGAAATTGATGGTGAAGTTATACCTGTTTATATTTTTTAATAGTCTTACATTCAATGTTAATGTAATTGGAAATGACTTGGAGTATTCACATAAATTAAATTTAAAATCAAGCCGAGATGATTATAATCTATTAATTATCACATCGTGTACGATGCCGTCGCAACGCGCGGCGGGAAAAAAAATACTAGTTATTGTAAAAGCTACAAATACTTAACTTTTTTTCCAAACCTTAGAACTTAATATTATTATTTTTTCCTTTCCACCTTATCCATTTTTTCAATAGAAACGGGATCGACTTTGAAGAATATAAACGGTATACAACCCAAAGTCACACGAAACTTGTTTAATCAAAATGGGTCTATGGTCCGCTATGGTTTTATTAAGGGTCAACACTTGCAAATCCCTATAGCAATCAATAATACCTTTCGAAACATGAAAACAATCCAATTTACTCATCTTTGAACCCGCGGAGCTCAAACGAGTGAAGTTAAAACCACCCATTGGAATTTCAATAAGATTCGCTAACGTGATAAATTCATTAAACGCCTTAACCGAAGAAGGTACAAAAATCAAACCAACTCTTTTCGATGAAGTACGAACTACATTAATAAAATCTCCAATATTGATATATTACCCATATGATTCGCTATAAACGTCCAAATGAATTGCCATAATCCCTTTTCCCCAATTCTTCTTGAGGTGCGTTAACATTAATGATATAACAAGTTAACTTAGAAGAAGCCCAAGCTCCTTCAATGATCAGAAAGTCATCAAAACAATGAATGGAAACCTTGACAAATATGTTTAGGCTCGATATGGCAAGTAACCCGCCCGAATGATCACAAGCACAAGAAGAAGCAAATTTAAACAACTACCCTCACAAAGTCTTCACTTTAATACAATGTTTTCAGAACCGGATTAGACGTCAAACCAGACGCATTACTGGTTTGATGGTCAAACCGGATTTAAGAACCGGATGACGTCATAATTATATATATAGTTATATATATAATAAAATATAAGTAATTTATATATAATTTGTATATGTATTTTGAAGTTATATATAAAACTTAACTATATTTGTATATCGAACACACTAATTTATGGTTAAACATCTCGTTTTTACCCATTAAAATAAAAAATTACCAAAATCCAGTTCAAACCATTCCGATTTCCCGGTCCGACCACTGGTTCGATTAGCCAAAAACGATCCATAGTGAACCGGACCGGCCACCTAGCTAATCTCCGGTAGGACTGGTCGGTCCGTTCCTGTCCTAACAACATTGCTTTAGTGAGATCCAACGAGGTCATGAAAGTTTCTTTGAATAGCAAAAAAAAATTATCTGATTCTAACTGTTGGGGTCATTTTTGGCCCATGAGGGAAGCCTAAATTTATTTAGGCCTGCCTTCTTTACTTAAGTGAATAAATGGATCAGGAGTTGAGCAGCAGCACATGAGAATTGAGATCATTTTCTTCAGCAATCACCAAGACAAGAAAAGAGTAAATTTCGTCACTGTTAGCTGCACCGGAAATTGAATTGTTGGATCATTAAGAAAATTTGGACAGCATTTCGACAACATTTGGGCGATCTTATCCAATGGTCGGGTTGTTTTAATCACATCCGGAATTCGGATTTTGCAGGGCCCGTTCGAAGCAGTAGTTTTTGGTTGACATTTCTCCTCTTACGTATTTGATTGATTTGATATGCTTGATTTTAGTTGATAGCCCAGGTATATAGTTGGGCCAGTGTTCAAAGGGTTCAATCAAAGAAAGGGTATTGATTCGATGTGATTTTCTCTTTAGTTGTGAAGATGAGCTCTGTTCAGTGGTTCCTTGGTTTGGCTGCCAGCCTTGATCTTGATGTTGAGCTGATGGATGTCAAGATAGTATTCTGTTAGATTAGTAAAAGGGTGAAATTGTAATAGTTTGATAGTAGAGGAACTATTATTGTAATCATTGTATTCTCATGTAACCGACTTAACGAACTCAATAAAAGGAGAGCAACGGCTAATCAGTTTGTTAGCTTGAACCATTAATCCCTCTTCTCTAGTTCTTCTTCTTTTCATCCTAACAGTTGGTATTAGAGCTACCGATTCTCATAAGAGTTCTATGTCCGATCATCTTCTACAAGGAAGATGTCAACTCGCAGTCAAGAGATTGAGAAATCAATCAAAGAACATGAAGTATCACTTATTCGATTGGAATCGACGGCATAAATGAACCAATCGGAATTGCAAAACAACAAATCGACCTTTAAAAAAGCAAGCTTTGGAGATGCTGGGTATGAGGAATCAATTATCAACGGAGATGACTTGTTTGAAGAATCAACTGAACGAGCTGATTAAGAATTTGCAAACATCCAATACTTCCAATTCGACTTCTGGTAGCGAAGGAAGTAGGATTCAACACGATAATCACAAGGATGATGAAGATACACGTCTTACTCGAAGGAATAATTGTTTTTCGAGAGTTGAGTTTCCTAAATTTGATGGATCCGAAGTAGAAAGTTGGATTCAATGATGCGAGCACTTCTTTGCAATCGATGAAACACCAGAAAGGCTTAAGGTGCGTTATGCAGATGTACATGTGGAAGGAAGGGTAGTGCAATGGCATAACAATTTCATTAAATCTAGAGGTACTTCTGTATCAAAAATTCCATGAAATTAGTACATGCGATCGATTCAAGCACGATTTGCTTCTACGGTGGTTGAAGATGCGATGGGAGCTCTTAAAGCTCTGCATCAATTGGAAGATTTGGAGGAGTATTATGATCAATTCGACTTGTTGCTTAATAAGGTAGATATACTAGAAGAATATGTTGTCAGTTTGTTCATAGAACGATTGAAAGTTGACATCAAGTGTCATGTTCGATAGTTCAAACCGAAGCTATTGAGAGAAGCCCACTCGTTAGCCCGATTACAAAACCAAGCCAACCTGATAATTGCCAACAGTAAAATGCCCTATAAACCTACCTTCAAATCTTCTCTTAATCCACATATAGGTGTTGTTTAAAGTTACCATTGTTGCCATCACCACCTATTAAAGCCAATCCAATTACTTCTTTTAAGACAACCAAGAGACTAACTAGCCGTGAGTTTGATGAAAAAAGGGCAAATGGAGAATGTTTTTAATGTTCAGAAAAATATACACTAGGACATAAATGTCCAAAATCCACTAAACAATTGTACATGTTTGAAGTTGGTGATGATATAGAAGACTTATCTGTGGAAGATATGGCAAACATGGTGGAGGTTACTCAAGATCCACAGATTTCATTACATGCCATTACAGGTATACCATCCTATTTAACTATGAAAGTGGTAGGTGCCTTGGGTACTAGACAGTTACAAATTTTGATAGATAGCGGCTTTACTCATAACTTTGTGAATCAACAATTAGCTTCTAAGCTGAATTGTCATATTAAATCTATTAATGATGTAACGGTAACAATTGATGATGGGAACAAGTTACCTTGTGCACAAGTTTGCAAAGATTTTCAATTGTCTATGCAAGGTAGATGGTTTAAGGCTGACATGTTGGTCATTCCTCTTAGTAATTACAATATTGTGTTAGGTATCTGATGGTTACAAAGATATCAAGGGAGATGGTTTAATCTTGTGATCATCGGATCAGATTGAAAGATGAAACGGATCATATCAAGTTGAAGCCTTATAGATATCAAGGGACGCAGAAGGATGTTATGGAGAAAATGACCCAAGAATTGTTGGATTCGGGTGTCATTAGGAACAGCACCAGTGCTTTTGCTACTCCTGTGGTATTAGTTAAAAAGAAAGATGTGTCTTATCGGATGTGTGTCAATTATAGGCGTTTGAATGAGGCTACTATCAAGGATGGATTTCCCATTCCACTCATTGAAGATTTATTGGATGAATTGGGGGTGCAATGATTTTCTCGAAATTGGATTTGAGGTCTGGTTACCATCAAATCAGAATGTGGGAAGGTAAGATCCATATAACAACTTTCAGAACCCATCAAGGTCATCATGAATTTCTGGTCTTACCCTTAGGCCTAACAAATGCTCCTGCTACCTTCCAATCTCTTATGAACATTGGGTTTCAACTGGTTTTAAGAAATACTACATTGGTTGTTTTTATGACATTTGGGTGTATAGCTCATCGCGGGATCAACATTTTTTGGATGTTAAAGAGGTTATTTCTATTATGTGGCTACATCAACTAAAAGCTAAACAATCTAAGTGTTCGTTTGGTGGTTCCCAGGTGGGGTATCTTGGTCACATTATTAGTGGAGCAAGAGTATCTACTAATCATTAAAAGATACAAGATATTTCTGATTTGCCTCCACCCTCTAATGTTAAAGAATTGAGGGGTTTTATTGGCCTTGCGGGGTATTATAGACATTTTATCAAAGGTTTTGGTATTATGGCCAAACCTCTTATGGAGCTTTTGAAAAAACATTCATTCATGTGGCATTCACAAGTGCAATCCGCTTTTGATTCTCTTAAATTTACTATTTCCACCTCTCCAGTCCTATCCTTACCAAACTTTTCGAAGACTTTTGTAGTCGAAACTAATGCTTCGGCTAAAGGATTAGGTGCAGTCCTCATGCAGGGTGGTCATCCTATTGCCTTCATAAGCAAATCACTTTCCATTCGGCAACAATCATTGTCAGTATACGAGAAAGAACTTCTAGCAATTCTTTTGGCAGTCAAAATGTGGCATCACTATTTAGTGCTTACTCACTTTGTGATCAAGGCCAATCAACAAAGCCTAAAGCACTTGTTAGATTGAAAAATAACCACCCCATTACAATAAACTTGGTTGTCCAAACTTACGGGGTATAGTTATGAGATTGCTTATAAGAAAGGGGTGGAAAATAAAGTTGCTAATGCTTTATCTCGGGTGAGTGGTATGGCACTGATGACACTTACTCTTACTTCTCTTGACTCATCTCTATTACAACGTATTCAGCAATCTTGGCATGATGATCCTAGGCAGTCTCAACTCTTACAACAATTGACAACTGATCAATCTGTTGTTAATCGTCCGTGGGATAGGCATCTCTTAACTCGAATAGGCAAATTGAAATATCTGATAATAATAATAATAATAATAATAATAATAATTATTATTATTATTATTATTATTATTATTATTATTATTATTATTATTATTATTATTATTATTA
>BJCM01166583.1:0-11038 GCA_018326385.1 Flaveria bidentis | reverse complement strand
TGTTATAATTTACAGTTGTTGAAGCTTCAAAACCATGACTCCATCTCACCTGAACCTGTGCATAGACCCTTGTCACTGAAAAGTGTTTGGTCTGAGCAATCAAGTGATGCACCGCAAGCCAAATTATACGCCTGGCATGCTGAATGACACACTCTTAGTCTGTTATTACCGTCTTTCTCACACTTTTGTATTGATATCTGTCTCATACCAAAATATTAACACGAGTTATATGCAGGTTTACAAGCATAAAAACAGTGAAAGATGATAACTTAACTAAACATACACAAACATGACCATCTTACCCTCTGTATTAACATCCATATCATGTTTGGTTATCTTTAGCGCTGATACTTGTAAGAGGGCAAGATGGTCATTCTTACTTTTCCCTATGAAACCCGTATGGAAATAAAGAATCTTACCCAACACGCAAGTCGTCTGGCTGCTTTATCACAGTTTCTGCCTATAAACATATTAAGAATCTTTCTAGCACCATTCGGGTACAAGCGGTGATAATTAGGCATCACCACAACATCCTCAACCTGTCTCAAGATACTTGATTCACTTGGTGCACAATGTTGCCCACCACCATCATTAATTAAAACATCTTTGCAAATTGAAAGATTATTAAGAACCAATGAACTGTTTCGACAGGTGTAGCCTGCATAATCAGAGCAGCGAAATTCACACACCCCGTTATCACACACCCCACCATGAAGGCTGCATTGTTCATCACACACCGCTGCAACAAACGCCCAAAATAATCCAATCAACCAAGTACTTGTTGAATCGAGTGTTTTGAAACGATAAAAATGCAACCTTAAACTCACCTGTTGAGCAGTCGATCCCAGTGAAACCATCTTTACATTCACAAATACCGTTCTTTAGGCACCTTCCATTTCCATTACAATTGCTAGGGCAAGACCCTGAAAACAATGCATCCTTCAAGAAACTTTTAAGGATAATATACTGAATATGTTAGCGTACAAAAATGCAAAAATATCTTACGCATGCTACAATCATGGCCATCATATCCAAGAAAGCAAAAACACTTCCCATCAACACAATCGCCATTTAAATTGCATGAGTTGGGGCACCGATTGGATAGGAGAACAGGGTTCACACCACAAAGTTCATGATACGGTGGGCAAATCAGCTCACCTGTGTTGCAAACCATTTAAAAGCAAAAGCCTGAGAATGGGCGAAAGAAAATTGTGAAAGTTCATTGTCGATAATCCAACAATATTACCATTAAATCCAGGAAATTGAACGGGGCCACCAACTTCCGGGCAAGCTTTCCAAATGCCATCAACAGCAACCTGTAGAAACAACATTCATTCTGTCAGAAAATAGAAATTCTCAAGTGTACTAAATCATTAATAATATGTTTAGATCAGAGCATGTAACATGAATATCAAGAATACCAAAAATACAATTTTTTGTACGTTTTGATGTTATTTTTAGAAAAACTGATGTACCATTTTACGAATGAAAACAAAGATGGTTACTAAAACAAGATTCAGAATAAAGTCCATTACCATCTTTTATGCAATTCGCCCTATGGATCTACTAGCAAGTATATAAACAATTTCATATGAACTTTTAAACCGCACCTCCAGAGTCATGTTGATGCACCTATGTTGGTAACAACCATTTCCTTGGGTCATTGAACCCCTAACGAACCCGTTACGTACTAACGAAGATGTCATACACCTATAAAGATTAAATATAAAAGTGATCAATATGAAAAGACTATAAATCTTATTGTATTGTACCCTTAAAAGAACTAAATTTCAGTTTTCACCTTGAGCTACTTCCACGGACTTCCCCTAACATTCTGTCAGGCAACCGTGCACTATTTGTGTCTACACACGAACCATCAGAATAAGCAACAAAATAGGTGCAATAATCAGCCAAGGTCGATTGCCCGCCTGCATTGACCAAGATCAGCAAGTCAACTTTTAGGATCAAACCATAACATTCATTAAATGACATCTTGATCTTAACTCCAAAGATCATACCTTTGTTAGCCTGCGGAAAATAACGGGCCCACTGAGGAAGATCCCCACTATAATTTACAATTGGACAATAACCCTCGGCCTCCCGGTTATATGTACACCCCGCAAGTTGTGTTGTATTGCAGTGATATGCACCTTTCCATAAGTTGCAACGGTTGGTGACAAATTCGGTCCCTTGATTTAGGCCCCAATCAAGACGGTCTGCCATGCTATAGTTAGCCTCGTACCAACCACTATCTTCTAATAAAGCTAGTGTCATTTTTGAAATCACAGATCTTGTATCGACCGAACCCGTCATTATTTCATTCATCAAAAGTCTCTTCTCCCAGTGAGATCCTGATGTATATTTATGCATTTAGTTATCAAAGACAGTCAATTTTGGAATTATCTCATGAGTCATGAGACCAAATTTCTTTTGGTTTATACATTACTTTTAATAAATTTAATATGGTTGAAAGTTTATAAAGTTGGCTCGTGGATGAAATGTTAAAGAACCTGATGTTCCACGGCCTCCACCGTCTTCTAATTCTAGACCAGTGAAATTCTCAGAAAATGCCTACAGAAGGAAGTTTTTAATTGTTATGTTGTTTAATATTACTTTCACTTGTAGACTCTTGTTAAATTAAAATGAAGTAAGATGTACCCCGTAATGATTGCGTGAATGCATTATAACACGTGGAAGAACTACTCGAGTTACCATCCTCCCTAGCTTTTCATCCATGGTTTCTGTGGTGACCTAAATAAACAAAAAATAAAATCATGAAAAAAAACTTTAAACATTCTAGGACACTAAAGTTTCTTTTTTTTACACCGTTGCATCCATAAAGATATGATCTACCTGACTTCGTCGTCTTTTTCTCTCATCTCTAAAATGTGTGAAGGCATGAGGATCAAATCCAAGAACATGAATCACCTAGGAACTCCAAACTTGTCATAAACCATTTTAAAATGCTCAAATATTTCCAATTTGTTTATGTGTTAAAAAAGTAGTGACGATACTCACTTCATGTATAAGGGTAGCGGAAAGTAATGTTTCTGCTTCTGCTGTCAAGTGACGAGGTGCAACATTTACATGTCCTTTAAACAGATAAACAATTGGTCAAGGATACTTTCATCCATACTTAAAACACCTAAAAATATGCATTATGGGTTAGAAAGTAGAATAATTACCAGCGATTGCACGACCCCATTGATCACGTTCACATGCTACAGCCCACGCCAAGGTGTTGCCTGTTGTGGGCCTCGTTGTCACCAAAAGAACCAAATCAGCATCAGCAACACCCTCTAGAAAGATACAAAGAAAACAAAAGTCAATGATTAGATTGAAAAAAGTGAATGACTTGAGTAACAAGTTACCTTCAACGTATTTACGTGGAAGCTGAACACCACCATCTTGTCCGCAAGCAGAGTAACCACTTAACCTGAGGTTTCCTCTTACACGTTCAACAGCCAAAGCTCTTTTAAACCACTCAGCTGTCTGCCTCAAAGCCTATCCCGCCACATATATGAAGAAAAAAAATTAATTTCCACATTTTAAAACTAATAAATGTTAAATCCTATTAGATATATCTTCCAAACCACAATTCTCATAAACTTTGAAACAAAAATTTAGGAAAAACCTTGTGAAGCCGATGCCTTTTGTCATCCCCAGTGATATCATCCAAAGTGCAGTTATACCAACAGTCACCAAAAATTGGAGGATCATTTTGAGGATTACACGTGAGCCTGCCCAAATCAGAACCAGCCAGAGGCTCACCTAGCTAAAAAAGAATATATCTTGATAAGAATTCGAATTAAACCCGCTAATGTAAGCAAGCAAAAAAGAATCAGATTATTATTGAAAACTAACCTTAACTATATCTCCAACATTTCTACAATCCCTATCAGGTGAGTGACCCACAGCATCATAGTTCAAATAAATTCTTATGGGTAACTTTGCATTCTTCAAGAAACCTGAAGATTTTGAAGTGTCTAGTAATTCTCTTCCCCTATGATGAAGATGATCAGAACCATGATAAACCTGTGGTGTAACTGAAAACACCTTGTTTCCAGGTCTTTTCTTTCTCTGTTCAATTATTTGATCATGAATGCATGAATGTGATTGAATAATTTCACCACTGTTTTCCAGTCTTCGTGATCGTAACTGTTTATCCCCAAATTTCGCTTGACTGATGTCAAAGAATACTAATACTAAAAGCACCTGCAGTCCAAGAGCTAATGATTACTATATAATTACTGTAAACCAATTATGATTTGGATATCAAATTATGAAATTTGACTCCACTGAAACTGAATCCACATACCGGTAATATCAAATGTGTTATGTCCCATTTACTTAAAAGTTTAGAAATCTTTACTAAGTTTAACCCTAAGTGTTCATATGCACAGTTGCAGATTGCCCAAAAAGGGTATCTATCTAGCTCTGTCCCTGACATCCAAACCCTAAATCTTTTTCTACACAGATTCCTGATGACTGATGTTGATATCATGTCAAATTAAGTGAAACATTAGAACCACAAATGAACAAACAATAATGTAATTCAAGACTAAGAAAAAAGAAACCATTTTTCCACCTAATAATTGAGAACCAAAGAAGCCTATGAAGAGTTACACTAAATTCTTGATCCTTTTTGTTCAAAAATGTGAAACTTTACTAGAAGCCTGTTATTTCAACAATCTCTCACAACAAATGAATTGATGTTACCTGAAGAATTAGTAGCTCACTGCACCATCTCCTTCTGGGGGGAAAGATGCATCTTGTATCAGTAACACTAAAATTGGTAGAACAAATCTTGAACTCCATGAAATCAATTGTACGGACACCGGCAAAGTCATCGGATCATCAAATCACCGACGACAACGACTCCGAGATCGACGAAATAGTGATGAGAAAACCCAAAATTTGTGGCATTATTTAGGAAAATGAAGAATTGGGCTTGTGGGTATGAGCTGTTATGAATTTTGATCAATAGAGATTTCAAACAGGATAATAATAATATATATATAAACGGTGAATGCCGTTGGTGTAAAGAGTGGACTTGTTCTTGTTCTTGAAAAAAATGTCAAATTTCCGACAAAATTGAATGAAAGTTTTGTTGGTATACTCAGAAGAATTAATGTTGGTTCTGATAGTGTCTGATTCGCAGATAGTGGGTGATTTGGGGAAGAAGGATTACAGGAAAATGAGAGAGACGCTTAACACGATCATCACTATTAAATATTCTAACCCGACGATCATATCTTTTTCTAATCTTTATTTTGATGCATATTAAATACAATGTTGGTTACATTCATATGTAATTATTTAATGTAATTCGTCAACTCGTGTATTATATTATTTTAAAAAGTTAAATATAAATACATTATACATTATTGATTTTAAAACAAACATAATAAAGAAAAAACTGAAAAGAATAAGAGATAAGAATATGTTATTTAAAAGAATAATGATTCACTAATTCTTTTGTTAAAATGAAAAAAGATCGATTAAAAGGGGAAAAAATTAAGAATTTTATGCTTTTTGTGTTTAATATTTAAATTTTAAACTAAAATCGTTATAAACATTTCTTGTTTAATTTTAAAAACTTATATTTATAACTCCAAACAAGCACGCCCTTAGTTAAAGTAAATTAAAGATAGTGATTCTTTTTTATAGTTTTTTTTAATTTTCTGTGAACAGAAAAATATATTATAAATTTCATCAACACAAAAGTTTAGGTGTTTCGTTTAATTAAAGATAGTGATTCTTTTTTATAGTTTTTTTTTAATTTTTCTGTCACACAAAAGTATATTATAAATTTCATCAACAGAAAAGCTAAGGTGTTTCGTTTAAAAGTTAACATGAGATGTTAAAAGCAGGATGAATTTTAAAATTTCATATATTTCTTTCTAAGTTTAGAATAAAATAAAATTAGGTTTTTCTTTACGTGATTTATTAATTTACTGTTTATTATACCCTCCATTCATAGACATTAATGTTGAAAAGGAATATGTTTTAGTTCAATAGAAATACAACTTTTCTTTTTAAAGGAACAAAAAACATTGTAAATTACATCTTTTAAAGTATCAATGTTATAAATATAAATAAGAAGTCAATTAAGCAAATGATATAAGAATAAAACAAGACGTAAATTAAAACATCTTAACTATAATAAAACCTTATAAGTTACAACATAAATCTCTCTTTGTTTACCATAAATCATTATTATACTATTATAGACCAAATGAAATGGTATTCCATCTAGTAATATCTATCACTCGATTGAGTGTAAGATTTAAGACGTGTATCATGAGTCTCATGTTAAAGGAAATTATTATACTATGAATAATGTGGTATCTTCATAATTATTATAGTTGATTCATCTTCGATCATTGCTTATGCACTAATAAATATAATTTTGTTCGTTGTTGCTTGTTACATTAATCACTATTTTTAGGTGGAATGATGCTGAATAGCTAATTATTAATGGAACTTCATGAAATCATATCTTTTAATTATGGAAAAGATAACTTAATAAGAAAATAACATTTATTACATGATAAGTTCACGTTAATAATATGTATCTAACATTTCTAGCTGGTAAAGTGGAAGGTCATTGCGCGCTCAAGCTGAACAACAAAATAATGTGTATGTTTGCATAATGGCAGGCAATGTTAATAGCAGAAAGGAAACGAGTGTATGAAGACAAAAGAAAGTGTGTGACCCATGAATAGGAGTAGGATATATTAGATGGTGTCATTGATTCAGTCGTTTTTATAAAGATAATTTGTCATTAAGAGATTCTTCTGGCTATAATCATTAGTAAAGAGTTATCTATATGGTGTGTAGGATAATTTGAATCGATTGTTAAAATGTTGAAGCATTAAACATAAATCATACATAAATTAACTAATTTGTTCAAATATCTAATTCTACTATTTTCAAACTTAATATTACAAAACTTTAGGTGCAAATGAAGTTTAATTTGTCCTGTAACATGAAATACAGATAGAAAGAATTAATGATAGAAGATCCAGTTTGTTTTTCAAGTATAAGATAATTAATTATTATTAATACATTCGTATATATAATCATAACAAACATATTTTATGCACGCCGTTATATTATTTTATAGATCTTTAGGATAATGCAAGGGTGGCAAATGATTTACAAATGCCACTTACATATTTTGGAACAACTAATCTATGATAAAATCAATTTGATTATTTTATTCATCTAGTTAATTATCTAGTAAGCAGGATCAATTAGAAGGCGATGCATAAAATAGATGAATAAAATAATCAAATATGCTCTCCCAAATATTAAAACGTAAAAAGTGTGTCACAAATGATGTTGTTCAGGGTATAAGCAGGATCAATTAGAAGGCGATGCTCCAAGAGATTGAAAGGCTTTTATTTTAGTTAAAACTCATGAATTAAAATGAAACTTTAACTCTAAATTTTATTATTGGGTGGATAGCATAAAAGAAGGGGTTGTAGAGCTAAAAGATTATGGCATTTGGAAAGATTTATTTGACAAGTGGCACGTCTTTGTAAGAGTATGTGTAGATTTTAGAAAATGGCTTCACGATCCCATAAAGTCATAGTTATTTTTTTCCTAATTTATTTTTATTGCTAATTAATAATAAAATAAAAAAAGAAACATAATGTGGGGACGTGGGGTGCAAATTTGTTGAACTGAAGTCCACATTTAGGTGGCCTTTCAAAATCCACTAAGAAAAGAACCAAACATGGAACTGCAATGTTGCAACCAGTAACGGTTTTATATCAAATTAAATGTTGATGTGACATTATTAAGGACCCATTCTTAATTGTCTATTGTAGAGTAACATTCAATAAATGAAATATGTAAGTATGATATATTTCTTGAAAAACCAATAGTTAGTTTATGAATACTTATGTCTCTATATAAGTAGAGGCAAGAAAATGGGATACTTAGTTTCATAACTCAAACTTTAATTTGAAGTCATCACATGTGACCCCGACTTCATGTAAAAGTTGCATTCAACTCTAACTTTAGAGAAAAACGGACATTGTAACTAACCTTGACTTTAATGATAACAACATATTAACAAACCTAAAGTTGAGGTTAACTATCATGATTTCTATATGAACATTGTATAGATTACTACGACTTAGTGAAGAAGACAACCATAAATTACGGATTTTCTTTGAGGTCGGGTTAGCTATCACAATTGCTAACCACCTTGAAATCAGAGGTCAAGTACCTTGTGTCCTGGCCTCCATCATCAATCGCTGGATTCTATCAATTTTGAAAACAATAATGTCGGATCAGTGACCCTGTTTATACAAGAAGCAAAAAAGAAAAAAATATATCAAAATTTTCAAACTATTGTCCAAAAGATACTAGTTTTCTAAAAAAATTTAAGCGTGACATGAAAGTTTTGGCTAAGTTGGACGGTAAGCATTATGTTTTGGTTTAAGGTTTGTATATTGATTAAAATCTTTAATTTATATAAGTTTATGTTGTACACCATTTCATATTTTCTTGAACTCTTCTTAAAAACATTTCTTTTGAACATTGAAAATAGAAAATAAATAAAACAATAATCAAGTTTTAATGTTGTTTTAATTAATTCAATCCGTGACTACATGTTCTAATCCTATATTTTTACATATATAATAAGTTACAAGGCTTATGTGCTGTTTTTCTTTCTTTTTTTTAAAACGGTGAGGTGGAATCCGTCATTTTTTTTTAAAAAAAAATTATAACTAAACCTACTTGTATAATTATTAAAAAAAAGTATGATTTTATTACTGAAATAAAGTTATACTGTGATATTTAATAAAGAAAAACTACCCTACACACAATTATTGTGAAGTCTCTTGCAGGTCTACCATGTTCATGGAAGGCATATTATCTGGTGATTGCTTCAACTAACTATATTCAAAATTATTGTTTCTACCAATACAAGGTTTGTATTGAGATATTCAAGGGCGTCTGATTTTTTTTTAACTTATATTTTTATAAACAACTAGTAAAAAATGAGTTTAGAGTAATAAAACTTTTTGAAGGTTACATGTTCAAGTTTTGTCTGTTACGAAATGATGTAAATTAATTGCGTAGATTGTAGAATTAAAAGTACGTTACACATGTATAAATTGTCAGTCTAACTTTTTTTTATGAGTTTCTAACATTTTGTATGTATACCTAACTTCTTATGTTTATATGTTGGTGATGCTGTTCACTAGCACATAGTGGAATGTGGGGTTCTTTTTTCCCTTTAAAAACATGATTACATCAGGATTTTAAATGACACTTCGTAAAGGAGTATTAATTTGTTTGTTATGTCACACTTTTCAAAAAATGTGTTCCTAAAAGTTATAAAATTTAGGTTTTACTCACTTTTTTTTTCCGATGAAGACCTCTTGAATCTTTCCCCACGCTTTTTTACATCTAAGCAATATATTTAGCGTCATGAGATCTTTTTTAGTTTATATATTCTAATTGAAGCTTGTTTTGTTTTGTCATACAACTATACTTATGTTATCGTCAACGAATGCACCTGAGGCCGTCATTCGCTTACATGTCCATGTTTGTGAGAAGGGCTGCAATGGGGGCTGGTGTGCCCGTGAAGATCACCTGTATACGAGCACAAAATGGTGTGGCCAACAATTATGAACAATCATATTTTCGGTTTTAGTTTTTCAACGGTTAATATGTAAAAAAAGTTTCTTTTTTTATCTTCTAACAACTAGCGTGATAAAAAAGTTATGATTATATTAGACACTTAATATTTACTGCTTTTGTTGATTAACTGTGACGTAAATCCTAGAAAAAGCCTAAACGTGTGGAGTGGGAGTATCATTAACATGCTACATAGGATCCAATTGAGTGTATTTAAACTGTTAACATTTAAACTGATTAAATGGATTGGATTTTTCATATTTTCTATGAAATCTCATTACTGCTTCAAACTTTATTTTGTTTATTTAAAGATTCAGATTTAATCAAATTACAAATTCAAACCAAAAGATAGATTACTTTTGTATTTTATTTTAATAGCTTCATATTTATTTATAAACTAGTAAAAAGGCCCACGCGTTGCGACAGGGGCGTAAACCGTTTCAAGTAGCACCAATGTCAGATCACAAACACACAAAAAAATATCATATTAAAAAAAGAAAAGAAAAACGAAAAAATAATACCCAAAGAGAGTTGACGTAGAAACGTTGAACTACGCATGTGAAACATAAAACATAAAACATTAAAAATATTAACAAAATCGATCTAGGACTCGCATGTTGCGGACGCAACCGTTAAGCAAAAAAATAAGCCAAACAACGTTGAACTACACGCGAATGTTACGATGTATTAATTTAAAATTTAATACCGAAATGTAAAATGAAAATTTTATAAAAGATAAAAGTATAAGCGATTAAAGTTGAAAATAAAATGTTATAGAGGTTAAATTGTAAAAGATGTAAATATATTAGGATTAAAATAAAAATTTTAAAGAGTGAAAAGAAAAACAAAAACATATACAATCTTTAATGCTTATTGTATAACCATTAATGCATCACGGAGTTGAAAAATATTTAAATTATCTTCATATTTAATTATTTAACTACATATAACGAGATTCAGGTTTTGAAGCTAGTCCAACCCGTAAGACTAGTGGAAAGATAAAGTGACAACTATGGATGAAAAGATTATTTATGACTGTAATACTAATAATAATAATAATAATAATAATAATAATAATAATAATAATAATAATAATAATAATAATAATAATACTAATACTAATACTAATACTAATAATAATACTAATAATAATAATACTAATACTAATACAAATAATAATAATAATAATAATACTAATAATAATACTACTAATACTAATAATAATAATAATAATAATAATAATAATAATAATAATAACAATAATAATAATAATAATAATAATAATAATAATAATAATAATAATAATAATAATAATAATAATAATAATAATAATAATAATACTAATAATACTAATAATAATAATAATAATACTAAT
>BJCM01166582.1:0-12045 GCA_018326385.1 Flaveria bidentis | reverse complement strand
GATCACAAGAGTCTTCAACATATCTTCGAGCAAAAGGAGTTGAATATGAGACAACGACGTTGGGTTGAACTACTGAACGACTACGATTGCGCTATTAAATATCATCCGGGAAAGACGAATGTAGTTGCCGATGCCTTAAGCCGGAAGGAAACAGCTAAACCCAGACGGGTGAGAGCTTTACAACTTACGATCACTACACAATTACCCGAACAAGTTAAGGAGGCACAACTAGAAGCTTTGAAAGCAGAGAATATTGGTTCCGAATCGTTAAGAGGAATGGATAAACAATTGGTGGTAAAAGAGGATGGAATTCGGTATTTCATGGATAGACTTTGGGTACCTGTCTATGGTATTTCATGGAATGGATCCTCATACATTTCTATTTCTTTGGGTTGTTTTTACTATACGCTTCCGCACAGTTTTCAAGTTTTTACTTTGGTTGATTTGGTTTAATTATTGCATATAGAGTCGTTCTGAGTAACTATTGACTGTGATCTTGGTTTGTTCACACGCCTCGTGGTTAAACTCCGCACGTGGATTTTGAGGGTGTGACAATAAATTGGTGTATCTGATTTTTAAAAGGAACCTAATATAATTTCTTGGTACATACATGACAAGTGAAAATTAAATAGCATTTTGAATATTTAAATAGCAAACATGATCAATTATCAATAGATTTTTTTTAGAACGATTAACCTATACGCTCTAATTCTGCTTTCTAAGATTACCACTACTTTTAACTATCAGATTTAAAACTTACTAATAGAATATATCTATTACGTAATGGCTATATTGAACAAAAAGTATGTAAATTTTAAATATTTAAAAAATACTACTAGAATAATGAATGAAGGTTATTAGCTTTCTAGTGAATATATATCTCGAACAAAAGACATAAAATAGCAGGGGCAACCCTAGGGGACCGTCTAGGGCCTAATCTTTTCAATGGCCCGAAATTTCTAATTTTTTTTAGTTTTATATGTGTGTTTATATATGTTTTAAAATACCTATAAAGTATTAATAAACCCAATAAAATTGTATTATAGTTTATTAAAACTTATATTAAAACCTATCAACATTTTAAATAAATCAACCTAATTATCATCATATGACATTTTTTTATAATTTA
Source organism: Flaveria bidentis (assembly GCA_018326385.1). NCBI lineage: Eukaryota > Viridiplantae > Streptophyta > Magnoliopsida > Asterales > Asteraceae > Flaveria > Flaveria bidentis. Next base: position 10,916 of record BJCM01166582.1, on the reverse strand, counting down.
TTGCACCATGTTCTATAGAATATAGTGGTGTGCATCGGTTGATTTTGTGCTCAAACCGAACCAAAACCGAAATTCAGTTTATCAGTTAATGGGAAGCGATAGCATTGGCTGTTTACGTATCAGTCTAGTTCAAATGTTCAATTATGGATCATTTTTCAGTTTTAAATTTGGGCTTGAAATTTCTGAAATTGTAAAAAGTTAACCTTAAAGAATGGATTTAGACATGGAAGTTGGGGGTGAAATAATAAATTTAAGCATGAACTTTTTGTTTGCCAAACATGTATGCATTAATATTAATAAAAAATAATTCATACGGTATTCATCGGTGTGGTATCGTCTTAACATTCGGGTTGGGAACACATTCAGTGTTGTTTGGTTGCCAAGTTCTGGTCATTTCATTGCTCATTTGGGGATGGAACAATGTACCAAAACCGAGAACCATAATATTCGGTTCGGTTGATCAGTTTTTCCTGAGGTAGAATACTATACATACACCTTAATTATTTTATGTTTCCATTAGACTTTATTAGATTTGTAATACACCTTGGCATCACAAATCTAAAAAAATAAAAAAAAATAAAACGAACGAACAACACAAACAAAAACAAAAAGGTAACAAATCTACGTAAACACCCAAAATCAAGATTTCGGTTTAGATTACTTGGGGCAACTTAGCAAGTTGAACACCTCATCGACCACATCACCATTGCCACCAGACCACCTCACCGACCACCGGCCCTGCCAACATCACCATAACCACAATCGCACTTGTAGATTCTTTTTCAATAAATACATGTTTTTCAGTTTCCATAATTTCATATATTCACCAGGATTCAGAAATCCTAGTATTAACAGTAACATTATTGTAAAATGATGTTTCATTAAACTCGGTAAAGCTTAGATACGAAAGTGTTAATGACGATATCAGTGCTTTTGTTTCAGCAATAGCGACATCATATACTCAATGTGGCTCGCAGTATAAACAAAAAGCAAGCAAATCAGAAACTATAGTGCAGCTGTCTTGAACCATATTTGTCACCTCAAGATATGCCAGAAGCAAGATTCCACAAACCAGCAACAAAGAGCAGCAGCAGAAGTAACTTCTGAAAGGTCAAAGGCGTAGTGAATATATCCTTCCCCGTCAACCAATCCGGATGATCGAAATCCGGACCACTCGGATCTCCCGAGCCAACTCCAGGTCTTAACACATAAACATCTATAAAACAAAAGAAAAGCACTCATAGGTTGGTATTTCGACCAACACATAAATACGCGTAATAGATGTATAGCAGCAGGTCAGCTTGTTTTCATTTAGTCTATATTACATAAGATAAAGAGACAACCAACAATGAGATACGGTTTTGAAGTTACATTGATGTATTACATAACATTTGGAGATGACTGCAATACAATGGTAACGACTCATCAGCTTAATTCTAACGACCACCATTTACCATCCATAAACCACCAGTACATCACCATATTAACCATCAATACACCATCATCCATTGCTATGCCGCCAAGCAAAACATTATTTTGTCGCCTCAAAATCCCAGCAAAAAACCGAATTTCCTGATGAAGGAACAAGATAAAACAAGTTTACTAAGATATAGCTTCTGTGTTTGCGGATAATGTTAACTAAAAGGATATATGAAAAGATGAGATAAATATAACTATTATCATTAATATTATTATATACTAATTTATTAAAAAAAATGTATCATCAGTGTTTATTAAATTTAAAGAAAGAACAAAATTTATCATCAAAATTTAAAGAAAGAACAAGTTTACCCGCGTGAAAATATTACACATTTATATCTTCAGTGCAAGAGTTCTTTCCCATCTTTCTGGATGATAAGGTATGCAAGTTGCTATCTTCTTTCCTTGTAGCAAAGGCAAATGGTGGTCATAGGGTACCTTTTCATGCCATACAAACTCATTTTCATGCTCATATTTTTTCAACAAATCAGTCATACTATCCATGTCTTGCTTAATGACCGTTCGCCATGATTCCAGTCCTCCTAAATTCTTCTGTACTTTATTTAATCCGAGTTTAAGGAGACCCATTCCGGTTCCAATTTGTCCCTCGGCTTTCACAGCTTTTGCCATGTATTTGTAACTTCTTAGCTCGTGTAACACTTTGGAACATGAAATGTAATCCTGCAAAATAACAAAAAAAATGGCAACATTATATGAAGTGTGATAAGGAATCGAATGTAATTAAATGGAAATAACACAATTGAGAGGGTAAACAAGAGTAGAATGTGTATGATTGATAGAAAACTTGGAAAAGAAGATACAAAAGATGATCCAGGGCTATGCCCTCACTCCATACATCATGAAGGAGACTAAATTCTATTAACTCACGCTTATCTCACTATCCCCTCCCCCTCCTTATTTATTCACTCTCCTATAACAAACTCTTAGCCACTTTTACAAATGTCTCTTTTGGTCCTTCTAGAATAGACTTGTAAAGGTTTAGGCCCCGTATTCTTATCAAAGTGGCCCGTCAATTAGCCGTTCAAAAGGTGTTCAAAAATATATATATAAAGGGGACCTACAAATTGTCAACAAAAGGTGATTGGTTCTGTTAAGGGCAAACATCGCTAAATGGTAACCAAGCTTCACTGTTCATCCTTCATACTTTTTAAAGAGGTTTAACCACTCAAGATTTATTTTAAAGTCAATGTAGTGATTTTTTATTTCTTTTCTAAAAAATAAACCAGCAATCTAAATTATCAGTTGCATATTGCAATTCTCTAAGACACATGACATAGTGCCCCACTTGAATAAAGTTAATGATGTAGCATCCATTTCCTATTTCACCAAATGGCACCCACTTGATCAGTTTTATCAAAAGAGATGCTGCGTCAACTACTTTACACAACTAGCATGCCATGTCAACACATGTAACCAAGGTAATACACATTGCAGGTCGATTTATCAAAAAGTTCACAACAGTGAAATAAAACAGAGTGCTTAAACTTCTTAAAAAAAGAAGGACCAACTTGTGTGTAACAATGTTGAACCTTAATTACTTTTTGGTGACATTTGCCATTTTATGATCATAAATTTCAGTTATACCATCAAGACTGGTGAAATATCTTTGCATTCTTTGGCTGCCATTGCATAAAAATCTATGGCCTCGTCGAATAATTGAACAACACCATAATGCAGCTTCGCCAAAAGCCCATCAGCAGTTCCTTTCTCTTCAGCCTTCATTATAGTTGCTATCTACATATTTTTAGTTTACAACAGAAATTAAAAATAAATGATGGCTTTTTCTAGAAAATGAAAAAGGAAGTAAAAGATTGAACTTAAAACCGGACCTGAGCCTCGGCCAAGCAAATTAAGTTCATAGCTGAAGACACTGATGTCGTGACTTCCGGTGGACCCTCGGGAGTAAGCACACCTTGTAAAGAGGGCAGAACCTCATGAGCCAAGTAGTAATAAACCCCTGCAGCTCGTCTAAATAGGGTCGTCGCTCGTACTAAATCTGTATAAGATTAATACAAAAACACACAGCACAATTTATCAATAACCATATAAAGTACAGAAAATCACGTAATAAAAAGTAATGATACACTATATTTGCACTCACAAAAAGGACCAACAAGTCAATTATCATTTCATATGTTGAAGGCAAACAAGTCAAGATTACCTTTATAAAAAGCAACTACAGGCTATATTTCACTCAAAAGGACAAGTCAACTATCATGTCATATGTTGAGGGCAAACAAGTCAAGATTACCTTTATTCAAAATTTCTGAAAGTTGGTTATGGGTGAAAACAAGACATGTTACCTGATCAGGAGATCAGATCAGAAGTTGGTTACCTTTTTATGTAATTTACCATATTAACAACAAAAATATGAATCTTTTTGAGGAATTATTTTCCACCTGCGACTAGAACTTGCGAAGCCCATTCTCGAAGCTGTGCAGCGTAAAAGAACAAAACGGTTCCAAGCTCAAACCGCAACTTATCAATCTGAAAGAACTTAGGACCCATGAGGTTGAAGAAAGATGAATGACTAAGAGGACTAGTCCACCTTATTCTGAGCCTTGAAGTCCAACCGATTACCCGCGGATCATCCCCAATTAAATCAACATGTTGAACCAAGTTCTCCAACAATGGCAAATATAGTTCTAGCTTTTGAATATCCTGAAATGTAACAACACAATATTCAGATACTACAAAGTTCAATTTTCAAAACAAATGTAAACTTGAGACATAAATTAACCAAAAAGATGTTACTTGTTCACATTGAGATGTCAATCCCCCAGACATCTCCCTTGCAATTGCATCTGTAATGGAGTTGTTTTCATTGATCAATTCAACACCCACACGCTTCGAGCTTAATTCTTTCAATTGTTCAAGAGTACCCGAATCTTGAGCACAGTATACATCTTCAAACACAATCTGTTCAAAACAACTAAAAAGCATAATCAAAGCCCAATTCTCGAAATTACAGTGTAATTAGAGACTATGCATAGCCTAAATCGAGTATTTACACCTTACACAATATTACCCAACACATTACACATCAAATTCAGAACATCAAAGCCCTAATTCAACTGCATGTGTGTAAAAACATTACCTTTTTGGTTCGAAGCTTTGAAGGATCTTTAAATTGAAGCATCGCTAACTCGAATCAACGTTATCCGGTGATTCTTGAGGATGAAAAATAGGGTTTTGCGATGCTTTCGATACTTACATGAAGCGTGTGCTTTAAATCCTCAATTGAATTGGGGCCTGATGAATTAATTAGTTAATTACGTTTATTATTTACAAATTTAGGAAACAGCTAGAGGATTTTGATGGATGTTGACCTCAAAAGTCTTCCTCCATTCGAATTCAGTTTCTTGTATGTTAAGAATTTGGTGTTGATGGTGACTCTAACCACGGTTCCCGCGGTTCCAGAATCTTCCGTCCGGTTTCAGTTTCGGCTTGTTTTATACGCGGTTCAGTTTGACCGTAAGTCATCTCCAGTTGACATGTAGAGAGTTGTAACTGCTGAGTGTCGATCGTTAAGTTGTCTTTATTATTATTATCATTTGAACGATCAAAGTCTGATACTCTAATTTCACGATCTTATCTCGGTCATTTTATGGTTGTCTCGCATGTATCATTTTACTTGTCTTTTTAATATTATTAGAGATGTTTTAGGTTAATAGAACATTACCAAGTAGACAAGTAACCAAAAGGATATGCAAGATTTAATTTGTTTAAAAAAGAAACATTAATATTACGAGGTTAAAAAGTTTTATAGTAAGTTAGGGTCTTGATAACAACCATAACTTCATACGTGTTTAATCACTTTCATAACTTAACCATTATGTTAACATCTATTATTTTCAAACAAAATAAATAGTAATTTGCAAGTTCTGTTTGTGTCCTTTACAAACTCCTAATGCAAATACAACTTTTGTTGCATTTTGTACAAACATAAAACACCTAATACAACCATATTTGCGAGAGTTTTAGGTGCTTTGTTGTTTCTCTCCTCCATTTGCTTTGTATAGATCTTGTATGAAAAAATGACAAAATAATTATTGATCTATTATTTGTCCTCAAGATTCTTTTCTATATTTCTAAACCTCATTTGTAGACTCAAAAATACAACTTAGATTATATTTTATAATAGATTTAATCATAATTTTCGTCCTTAAATTTTGTAAATTATCTTCACTTGAGTACCAACGTTTATTATATCTCTATCATTTGTTTGAGTTTTGCTAATCGTTTCTATTATCATTCTTTTAACTAACGGTGTTAACATTTTCTGTTAGATTTTTTTGAAAAGATCAAATTACCCCTAAGGCCTTAAATAATTTATAAATAAATATCACCATCTCACTTTTTAATTTTTCTCTCACTCTTCCTATTTCTTCTTTTCCACAGCACCAGACACCACCGCCACCAGACACCGTCGCTACCACACACCGCCGCACCACACCACACAGCCAGCACACGCCGCCGCCACCACACCACATAGTTGGCACACGCCGCCACCGCCACTGTCACCTCCGTTTGCAACTACAAATCGTTGCAAAAACCTACATCCATATGTATTAACATGAAACAACAACATCTATTGCGATTTCAGATTTTGTGATTTGAGTAAGAACCTTTTAAACTCTGAATCGAGTAGAGCTACGAGAACTGAGTTGGAATTGATCTGGGTTGAATTTGATATTGGGATTATTTGCTACAATTAGTTGATATTAATGTATGCTATGAAGAAGATGATGAGGTTTAATGCACCTTAGATTTTAGAATCCATGGAGGCTAATTGATGTATCGAAGAAGATGATGAGGTTTAAGTACAAATTGATTTCTCTACAGGGTTTGAGTGACATGTAAAGTAGAGTTGAAACAAAGGGTAGAAGATGAGAGGAGAGAAATGAATCATCAAATGTTTTTGCCCAATGGATCTTATTACTTGGTGGTTTCGGTGGTATGTGATGGTGGCTAGTTTTCCAATGGTGGTTGTCATGGGAGATGTTGAATTGTTGATGATGATGTGGAAAGCGTGACATATGATGATGATGATTATGTGTATATAATGTTACATGGGGTTGGGTTGGTTATGAAATGTTTATTGTTTTTTGTAAAAATAAAATAATAATATTCAAATCAATTCCAAATTTCTTTCTCTTTCTTAGATTTGAACTTAACTCTTATAAATATAGACCCGATCATAAAATAAACCTGAGCAGTTGTTCACGTTCTTTTAAATTATTTATGTATTAGAAAACAAGTTATTTTGTTTAATCGAATTGTTGTTTTAAGGGGCATTCCGATGAGAAGTGATGTTCTCCCCAACCAATTAATTGTGAGATTGCAATATATAATGATTTTACCATATAAAATTTAAGTGCTACAGTTAAAAATATAATTCACTTGCTAAAATCAGTTGTAAAGATGTAAATATCAGGACTTCCATCATGGAGTCCATGTATGTGAGATCAAGGAGTGAGGGTGTAAAACATCATAAACAAAAACCTTGGTGTTGATGATAACCAAACAAAGTATGTGACTTGAGGCGTTGTTGTCATCAAATCAAATCTAAAACAGCGTGGCATCAAACATAATGCAAGTTTTACTACGTAACCAATCACACTTCTTTAGCAAACTCTTATAATTAACGTGTCTTAACTTGTGAAGTAAAATATGATAAAATTGTGTTTAGTAAACTCAATCACACTTCTTTAGTCTTTAGATGTTTTCATATAGTCCATTCATAACGTACAACTTTTTAGTTTTTGTCTTAAAAACACTCAAAATTCATCTAAACCATGTCCTCTAGGTATATTTTTTAACATCAAACTCATACACATACTAATTTATCTCTAAGTACACTATATATTTATGATGGGACATAAAAACTATTTGAAAAAGACAACACAATACATTGATACCATTGATATTCGCTAGATATATGGAATTAATGAGGATAATAAGAAAATACTCGTCAATTAATGAGTTTTATAGAAAGATAGATGTTAGGGTTTTAGTTTACGAAAGACTATTGTTAAATCCTTTATATCTCTAGAGTCATCATCAATGTCGCTTGATAGTTTTTTATTCCACTTATCTATAGTATTGGAGGGGTGTTCAAATTCGAATATCTTAAATTCGGACAATGGATTTCATTATCCGAATGCAAATCCAAAAGTTTGGATGTACGGAATTTCGGATTCGGATATCCGAATTCCAAAATAATTATATTATTTAATAAATTTTATAGAAATATAATAATTTTGATGAATTTTTTTCGGACATCCAAAGACAAATATTTGAAAACATCCGAAATTTCTAGTTAACATTTATTATTTTTAAATTTTCATAAAAATATTTCAGATATTCGAATATCCAAAAATTCTCAAAATCACTATCCGAATTACATTCGATTCTGAATTTTATATATCCGAATTTTGTATTTTCAAACATTTTTACGCATCCTTTTAAACTTATTCCTATGTAGTTTTCTAATGACGAAACTTAAATACTTATGAATTTTGATACGATCAGACCAAACCCCCTTTGTATTAAAGTATACTTAACGAGGCACAATTTCTTCACACGAAGAAATGATCAAAACCCTCATCAGAATATGAAGCCAGTGGATTAACCAACAATCCAATTTGAATACCCCACCGAAATCGTCTGAAATCTTGACAATCAACCGCATATCTTGGTCAATTGGTAAGATCGGCGGTGTCTGAAACAACGAACGAGCTGATCGATCGCATTTGTGGGTCAGGCGATTTCACAAACACATGGCGGACAAGAAGCAGCTCATCTTGGTGGTCGAAGGTACCGCCGCTTTGGGCCCTTATTGGCGCACCATAGTCTCCGATTATCTTGAAAAAGTTATCAGGTAGTCGTAATTCCGTAATCCCATTTGGGGATTTTAGTTTAATTCGTATTTGAATGTACATGTACATGTAGATTTAGCAGGTGAAAGATTTTTCCCCCTTTCGTTGCTAGTGCCCCAAGCATACATTTTTTTATATAATTAGTACCGATTGAACTCCGTTTTGCGTTGTGTAGTCCTAATTTAGCCTTTGATTTGTTGAAATCTTGATTGGTGACTTGTTTTTAGTTGTAATGTAATGGGAGAAAAGAAGTATGCATTAGTTAGACTAGGTCAAGAAAACTAATTGATACTGGCTAAAAGGGCAAACACGGTGCACCATGCTCACGTATGCACCCTTACCTTGCATTTCTACAAGAGGTTGTTTTCATGACTCGAATTTACGCCTGGCTAAAAATGAATTGAAATTGAAAAAAGTTGTTAAATTTTGGCATGTCACTGTTTATGGATCATATAGAGAAATGGTAGTGTTTGAAATTGAATGATTTGGTGTGCTGTTTTGATGTTTAGGGTTCTTGTATATGCTTTTATGCTTTATATTTTCATTGCTAATTGGTTGTTTGTTCGTGCAGGTCTTTCTGTGACAGTGATTCTTTGGTAAGTCCCTACTCTCATCCGAGTACAATTGATGATTTCCATTGTCAGTTTAAGTGTTGCGCACGTGTTATGTCATATATGATGATCATGTTCCGTATTCTTCATCTATCTCCTACTATATTCTTTATGTGCCTCATTGATACTCATACTAAGTTGGTCTCTATACAATTTTACCAACAGAAATTTGATAATTCAGTTTTAAATTATTTGCCTTTATACTCGTTTATTTCACCTTGTTAGAACTTAGTTGAAAACTTGAAATAGATAACTTCTGTTCAGAACAATCTTAATCATGATACATTCTAAACGAATTCGTGCTTACTATTTTCGGACTGCAATTGCAAATTTGCAACATGTACTGATATAATTATATAACATCTACTTGCAGATAAAAAGTATATGATTATATCCCATAAAGTGTAAAATCTACCTTGGATGATTTATTATTGAGTTATGTAGAACATGTGTAGTGATTAATCTAGCAGTATCGAAATTAGGAAAGTGAGACAAACATACAAAAACAACTAAGAAGAATTCTCGATTAAGAAAGTTAATTTATATATATTTTTTGTGTGTTTTCATGCTTCTACTAACTATTAATTTGTTCTTTTCATAAACAGAAATCATCTGGTGCTATTGCTGAGCTGGCCTTGATAATGTTCAATTCTCAAGGATCTTATAGCTGTGTGTATTCTCCACCGTATTAATTCTTATAAAAGATTATCACCGCTGACATTCTTATTAACTAATTTAGTTACATTTTGTGTTTCCTATCAATTTAATTCAGCATGTTTGGTTCAACGAAGTGGCTGGACAAGAAATGTTGATTATTTCTTTGAATGGTTATCAGCAATACACTTTTCAGGTGGTGGTTTTTGTGATGCTGCAATTGCTGAGGGGCTTGGCGAAGTTTTAATGGTATTTGTTGTATATATTCTCAATTTTTTCTGTATTATTAATTACCCAGTTCTCTTACTTTTTACATGATCAGATGTTTCCTTATGCGAACGCGTCACCAAATCAACACAATTTGGGTGTTCAAAGACATTGCATACTTGTTGCTGCAAGTAATCCATATCCATTGCCTACACCTGTTTACAGACCAGCCATTCAGAAAATAGAACCAAGTGATAATACAGAGGCACAGTCAGAGAGCCGTTTATCGGATGCTGAAACTGTCGCTAAAGCATTTTCTCAGGTATTAAGAACAGAATTATATTATAGCTTGTTTATGGTGATTTTCTACTAATTTATATCTTTTGCATCAGTGTTCAATTTCTCTATCAGTTATATGCCCAAAGCAACTCCCAAAACTCAAAGCAGTTTATAATGCGGTACTATCTATAACTTTTTTTGTCTTCCTTATTTCTTGCATATCTTTTGTGTATATGGGCTACTTTATTATATGGGGTAGTTTCATTATATAGAAGCTTTGGTTGTTGTTGTAATCAATTAATAACTTTTTCAATCTTGAAGATATTTTTTAGTGGCTTACTGTGTGTTGTATGCCTAATGCAAATCATCAAATTTGAAATTGTACTGAAAAATAAATCGTAGAAAAATATAATTGAGAATATGATTGTGGGGATGCAAGATAAGGATGCCAAGGGGGCGTTTGGTTTGGATAACGCTTCTAGAAATAATGAATCTATCAAAGGAATTTGATTCTGACTTGCATTTGATTGGTACGGAATCGAATGGAATTTAATTCCATTTCGTTTATAAATACATTTTTAGAATTAGAATGTAAATGGTGAAAAATGATGTACCCCTTATTATTTTCTGCTTGGTTTATGGATAAATATCTTTGAAATTAAAAATAAATAACAATAAGAACATATGTAATCCGTAGTTAGTATGAATATTATTCAGAAGTTGTTAGTTAAACTAAGTAATTATTATAATGAACAAAATAATATAATAATATAATAATATAAAG
>BJCM01166566.1:0-12749 GCA_018326385.1 Flaveria bidentis | reverse complement strand
AAAGTGTGAACAAACCCAAGAACAAAAGGATCTTTTATATGTGGATGAAACTAGCTATGTAACACAAAACAACATATTATGGACAGCTATAAAATGAGTTGCCATAATCTACCTTTCAGCAGCAAAAGAGATGAAAAGGAGGATGATCTTGTCCAAGAAATTCGACCAAGGCACCAAGGGAAGGTCCTCTCAAGCTTGTATACCCCCAAGCACTAAAGCAAACACTTCTTGTTAGGAAGAATGGTCACCAAAAACACTTCAAAACCTCCTTCTTTTGATGAAGCTGCCGTGAGCTTTTTAGAGAGAGAGAGGAGAGTTTTCTTTTTAGTTTTGCATGCAATATGTGTGGTCTAAGGTGGAGTATGAGACTAGTTAATCAAATGGGCTTTACAAGGAATAAAAGAGCCAATCAAGGCCTTGTGCGGGGCGGCCGAAATTGGCCAAAGAAAAGGGTTTTCCCCCCAAAATATTAATCACATATTAATATTAACTAGTCTAGTTTAAGTTGTACAATTAACCTTTTAATTGTATAACTTATACACTCCTTTTATTATTTGATGTCACCTTAACTAACTTAAATAACAAAACAAATAATATTCTTGAACAAAATATCCTAATAAGTTGTTCCATCACAAATGCAACTTATTTAGAAAACCCATTTTCTAAATTGGTGTAGATATTTGATTGAATGATCATATCATTAATTAAATACCAATTGGTGTTTGCTAAGCTTGTTATTGGGTATAACCCGACTTGGATTATAACATACTAACCGCATCAATATTCTACGTGTCTTGGGCATAAAGAATCCTACAAAAATACCTTAAACTTTCGAATTCTCAAAATTCAGCAGCTTCAGTCGCACGATTGACTCAATCGCACGACTGAATCCATCCGCATCCTTCATACGCATGATTGGATCTTAGTCGTTTCTCCACTCATACGACTGAACTGCCTGTTCGCATTATTCATCCGCACCTGTCCATTCGCATGAGGGAGCCATCCACATTGGTTCAATCGCACGTCTGAGCCATACACATTATTCAATTGCATGGATTGTCCAATGACACTCCTTCATTCGCACAAGTAAAACAGTTTGTTCGAAAGCTTAAAGTAGATAGTAATGGAGGATCAATATTCAGCGTTCACCGCAGGAAGGGATTCAAGGATCCAGAATCTATTACTTCTGGAAAATGAAGTGGGAAATCATAATAAGCCCCCTAAGTTGATCACATTAGATGATTACCCATAATGGAAGCAAAGATTCGAGATCTACTTGAATGGAGTATATCCTATTCTGTGGGAGTCGATAGAGACAAGGTATAGCATGCCTGTAGGTGCAGATGGAGTCAAACTTACCTTAGGCGGCATGACTGATGGCCAAAAGGTAAAGTACAATGTTGAGAAAAAAGTATATGCATTGATAACCCAGTCAATTCCTAAGGACATCTTTCATCAATTTTCTGAGAACAAGCAAGATAAGAAGCTGTGGGATGCATTGGAAAAACAATATGACCGGAATGCATCATTAAAGCTCAAAAGGTTAAAGCATTGAAGAAGGAGTTCGAAAACTTCTCGTCAATGGGTAAGGAGAGCTTGGATGATGTCATCGATCGGTTCTACCACTTGATGAGTAAGTTGCACACTCATGGAGTCACAACGTCTATGGAAGACAAGGTGTTAAACTTTGTAGATGGGTTTCTAGAGAAGTGGGTTTCCTTTGTATCCAACCTCATACAGAATGATATGTTGGCAAAGTTAGATATCAATGATTTCATTCTGAAACTGAGAGAGGAAGAGTTGAGGATGAAGTACAGGGCCCAAAAGTCTTCATATGATCAGAATCCATCACTGTACAAGTCAACTCCACAAGCCAAAACGTCTAGAGAACCACTTCAAACCGCATTTGTGTCAAGTTCAGCTGCTCCATCCCAAGCTACCACTTCAGGATCTAACACGTCAGGGTCGTCTTGTACCAAATACATAGCACCTGAAGCCAATGCGACAAAACTGAAGACCGAGATTCTCGGGAATGTGACAATAGAGGTAGCAAAAGAGCACATGGATCTCTTAGCAGCTGTCGTTCACTCCTATGACGGACTAGTTGTTGGGCAAATTGGGAACTGCCATCAGGCAGATGAGGACTACGAGCAGGTAGACGAGACAGAACTGGAGAGAATGGACATCATGTGGGCCTTAGCAAGTGCTATTCGGAGAGCCAAGAAGTTTGTCAAGAAGACCAGACAGAACTTGATTGCTACTAAGGACACAAATTTTTGTTTTGACAATACCAAAGTTGCATGCTACAACTGTATGGAAAAGGGGCACTTCAAACGTGAATATGTGAAGCCCAAGAAGACAGGAAATGGGAATCCATTTTCATCCTTCAATCGTCAGGATAAACCCACAAGTAGTCCTACTTCGTCAAGCAAGGATCCTAAAGCATTGACTGCTCACGATGATGGACAAGATTAGAGCTTTCGGTTTGTGTCTCCGGGAGAATCAAACATTGCTAGTGTTGAGGATCTAGATGACGACTCAGCAAGCGAAGGTGATATTGCAATGGAACTCGCGATGTCAAACAATGAACAAACTGCAAATATGGTCGATCTCCTGCCTGAAGATGGGACAAGGACAACATGTTCTGAATCACTAGCACCAGAAAAGTCTGACTCTGCTTTGATGGCTAATTCAACTAGACCCTCTCAGGTAAGTACCACTAATCAATTTGTTGATAGTCATGCATGCATTGAATGTAATAAATTTAGGGAAGCATAGAATTAAAATTTTCTATGTTACTAGATCACAATGATAGCTTAGTAAATGATCTACAACTATGCACAGAGGCAAATAGAATTTTAAAACAAAATAAGCAAAATTATAAAGAAAAGATAGAACTTTTGAATAAACAACTTAGGTAAACTGAAGTTGTGGCTTTTAACCAAGCTAATGACATTAAGTTCTATTTAAACTCCCTAGAAGACACTAAGAAACAAAATGCAATTTTTGAAGTAGAAGTAAATTCGTTAAAACAAAAACTGCATAGTTGGACAAGTTCTTCTCACATTGTCCAACACTTAGTGAGAGAATGCAACAATGGGGAGGGATTGGGTTATATAGTGGTTCCACCACCACATGAGACCTTGTTGGATGCCAAAAGAAAACCAATAAATAACAATCCCATCAAGGATCATGTGGTGTCCACTCCTCTTATAAGTGATCTAGATTCCACATGTCAAACTATTGAATCTATCACTAAACAAAAGGAGACCGCTTCAAAAACAAAAGGTAAAATGCCTATTGCTAATCTGGATGAAAAATTTGAGAAGGTTATGGTAAAGTCTGGTTCAACCACGTCTATTTCTAAACCCAAAAAGACTAAACAAGTTAACCAAACACGTGCATCATGTCTAAGTACAGATAAACAAAAGGGTAAAGATGTTGAAAAGGTTCAAGCAGCAAGTGTTGTTAAACAAGTTAAAACCTCTAAACAACAAGTGTTAAAAGACAAACAGAATAAATTCACACGTGTGTCACACACTTCTCCACGGAAACAGTTACATCAACATGTCAAAAGTAGATCTTGCTACAACTGTGGAAAGTATGGACACATCGCGTCTTACTATCCTTATTATCAGACTCCAAGGAAAAGAGTTGAAATTTTTGACACTAAACAGAGCTCATCCAAAAGAAGCTCTATGACTCCACCAAAAAGAGTCAGTGAACCTAAAGTTCAACCCATTAGCCAGTCATTAGTTTATCACAAACAGGCCTTACATAAAACTGATTTATGAAAAGAGAAGTCCATCCTTGTATCTGATAATGTGAACAAGAAGACAACAGATCTTCCCTCATCCTCAAAAGGCCAATGGGTAGAATTTATGAAGTGTGATTCTTCTAGGTCACCCAAGACAATTAAAGCTTGGATCCCTAACCTGAACTAATGATTTCCATTGAATGTGCAGGGTGTTCGCTATAGTGCTGATACTAACACTTGGATCGTAGATAGCGGAGCATCAAGGCACATGACTGGAAACCGGGCACTCCTGTCCAACGTCAAACAAAATAAAGGAGGTCATGTTTCATTTGTTGGAAACAAAGGAGGTTACATCACAGCTCAAGGGGAAGTGGGGAACCAGAAAGTAAAGTTTGATAAGGTAAACTATGTTCAACAACTTCAAAACAACTTACTTTCTGTATCCCAAATATGTGACATAGGATTTAAGGTAGTCTTTGACAATAAGAAGTGCTATGTCCTGAAAAGGACTATATGATCTCGGAGGATCAAGTCTTATTGTCTGCCTCAAGATATAATGACCTTTACATCTTGGATTTAGCAATGGCCTCCACAACGGATCATCAAGTTTAGTGCTTCTTGTCAAAGGCTACTGAGATAGATTTGATCTCCTGGCATAGGAGAATGGGGCATATCAATCCACGGAAGATGAATCACCTGATCCAGAATGATCTAGTGCGAGGAGTAAACGTCAAAAACTTCCAACTCCCGGATTTTTGTGTCGCATGCAAGAAAGGCAAATAGACAAAGAAGTCTCATAAGGAAAAGAAAGTTCATTCAATTGAACTGCCTCTTCAGCTTCTTCACATGGATATGTTTGATCCAGTCAGTACAAAAAGTATCGCATGCGACTTGTACTGCTATGTTGTTACGGATGACTACTCAAGATTCTCTTGGGTGATGTTTCTGAAATCCAAATCTAAAACATTTAAGTCATTCAAAGAGTTAGTAACTACACTGAAATCCTCAGACGTGACCCTTTTAAGTGATTAAATCCGATATTGAATTCCACGGCATAGTCCGACATATAAACCTAAATTGACTAAAAGTTAAACAAATAAAATTAAACGAGAAAACTAAAATGTTTTTGTGATTTTGTGTGGGGTGGAAATCCTAAGATAGAAATGTAACAGATTTATTTCTTGAATAGGCAGCTTCAAGTTATTTTTACCATAAGTGGAACGATTCATTATGGAATCATACAGGTAATCAAATCATTCAGGATGTGTTACCAAAATCATTTGATGCTAGATTCTTGTTTTTGTCAAGAGTCATTAACAAGTTTAGGAAATCATACTAGTACTATAAGACACACACATTGATTTGGACTTTCAAGAATTGCAGCCACGATGATTGTTAGAATACTAGTCCACTTAAATCCATACATAGACTTTTGACACATATTGGTGATACATTAGGTTAGATTATTTCAACAAGCATTTGTGGATCCCAAGCTTATATGGTAATCAACATTCCTTAGGAGATTTTTGAGCGGTCTATGGGTATTTTGACAAGAAGGAACTATTCTTAGAGCTTTCCAAAAGAAGCCAAGCCTCAGGTCAGTGTCACGGCACAGCAGAGAGGCGGCAAACAACAATGAATTCTAGAATATATAGGTTATGCCTATCCTCAAATTAGTTCCACCGCACAACAGAGAGGCACATAACCTATCTTCTTGTTTGAGCAATTTATTCTTGTTGCACAGATCACACCAACAACATAAGTTATTAGTTTGATTCCTTTTTGCACTTTTCATCATGTGCTTTGCTCATATTTTGGTCATCCGCACACATTTGTCGCGTTTATTTTGCTCGTCACCCCTTATTGGAACTCTGTTGATTGTGTTAACCAGGGATAAGATGATAACCCACAGCTTGTTGAACAACTTAGTTTGATCTTGAGATCACCAACGAGGTCTAGTTATCTATTGTGTTGAATCAACCGACAAATCATCTAATGGTCTAGCAACCTTTAGATTTTAATAGGCGAAGAAATAACATCAATAAAATTAATTTAATAAAATAAACTAAAATAAGGAAAAAAATAAAAGAAACATGGACTTTACGCATCAGACTAAACATGTTCATCTTCTGGAATTACATCACATTTCTTTATAACGCCGTTGACCTCTAACAAATATAGAAAACGTGGTTTATCAAAAACTTTTGTATAGAGGCCAACGCATTGAAAATTCGTATTTATTTTAACAACATCGATTAGATTCTTTTCAAAACAATCACGTATAAAGTGATATTTAATGCCAATGTGTTTGGTCTTAGTATGTTGGACAGGATTATTAGTAACGACTATTGCAACAGAATTATCAACTTTTGTTAGAAAATTTCAAACCGTAGTCCCGCATCTACTGTTGAAACCAGATGATTTGAGAACAACAGCTTGCCGCAGTAACATATTCAGCTTCACAAATTGACAACACAACTGATTTATGCTTCTTACACTGCCACGTGACTAATCTTCTCCCAAAGAAATGACAACCTGCCGAGGTGTTATTGTAGTTCATCTTGCAGCCGCCATAGTCCGAATCACTATACGTGGTAAGCTCGAAGTCATCGTCATGAGGATACCACAACCCAAGTGTTGTGCAGGAACGGTGAAGGGGGTCAATTACAACACAACAACACAAAAGAGGAGATTAGCCAAACTTAATCAAACAGTGATACTGGATTAACCATAATAACACACTAAGAACACAAGTAATATGAGAGACATAACACAAGAGCAAAATACAAAGTGAGATGGTTTTCAAAATTGATGTATATTGCTTTCTCAAGTTCTATTACCAATGTTACAAAGAATAATGGAAAGATACAAGAACAAGGAATACTTATACTACAACCTACAGCCGGCTATACTTTGAAAGCTAGCTGGATACAATTGACTAGACACAAACAAAATCAATTTTAGAGTCAAAAGGCAGATTGCCTTTTGACTAGTGACTATGAAATGCCATAGTTCACATCCTTATCTATTACAAAAAGAATAAGGTATATGAAGTAGAAAGTTACAAAATCAAGACCTCAATGTACAGTTACCAAAAGCATGGACCTTTTCACCAACTCATGTAAGTTGATGACTTTACAGAGATGCAATGGAAAGGTGTCCAACTTTATGGAATACTACATCAAATAAAGCATGTGTCAAAAGTCTTCGGAAGAAATCTGTCTTTATAAGTTGAAGCTTTGGAAGACTTTGTCTCTAGGCTTCGGAAGACTTCATATTTGGCTTCAGAAGATATTTGTCTTGGCTTTGGAAGATTTCACACTTAGAATATTTATGTTGCATGTGTGAAACTTCCTAAGCATTCTTCTTCATTGCACTTGTGCAGCATGTAGGATAGACTTTGGATGTTTAGGTTGCATCAGCCTCTTTATTAATCTCTACAAACTCCCCCTAGGCTGATGCTACCAAAATACTTAGTAGATTTCAGATATCAACATTCGTCATTAGGATGATCACTAGTCCTTTCTTCATAAGGTGATTAGGATCCTTCGGACTATCAAAATGTCTTCTCATATCAAAGAGATCATGCAGAGGAAACTAAAAAATATCTTGCCTTGTGTAAATGTCTTCAGTGCCTTGATCTCTAATGACATGCCATCTTTCTAGATTTGTAGTGTATGTCCAAGACAAGATGGGTCTTCCTGATGCTAGAGGAGTTATTTGAATTAGAGTTGATGTAGCATCCTCTGGCTGCACATCCTAAGGATATTCTGACTCATCCTAGGGTTTAGAAGAGGGTGCAATCTACTTCTTCTTTGGAATTGGTTTAGAAGCCATCCTCTTCTTTCTCTTTACAGGTTTTAACTGAGAAGACTAGCCTGTAGTACCAGATTGATATCTTTATTGTCTTTCTTAGTTGAGACTTCCTCTCTCTCAGGCTCAGAAGGAGAGGGAGGTTGACACTGCTGTGGATCAGAAGATGAAGCTTGCTAAGTTTCATCAGGAGGTCTAGGTTGTGTTGTCTCTGGTTGTTTAACCTTAACCTCCACTTCAGGTGGAGATTGACTTGGAGTGGAGTGTAAGTCAATGAGATCTCCACTTTTGATTTTGCAACTTCTTCCCATATCCTTTTCTTTGTTGTCTTTCTGTCCTTGCCTATTTCAAGTTCAAGTTGTTTTAAGTACTCAAACTCAACATAATCATAGGACAAGGGAAGAAGTGCTTCTGCCTGATAGAGGCCTGTGGCACTTAGGTAGTTGTTCATCTTGATCCTATCTTCTTCTTTGTCTACCTGAGGTTCTTGTTGAACAACATCCTCTTATGCAGGACTTTCTTGAACTGGGAAGAGGGTAGGCATATCCTTCTACAGTCTTTTCCTTCTTCTCTCTTCTTTGAATTGTACTAGAAGCTCTGCATCTTTTGCCTCCTTCTTCTCCCTTGACATTTCCAGGTCAACCAGTTCATTCAACTCATCTAAGGGGACAGAAATGACACTATCTATGTCATAGTTCCTTGTCTGCAAATTATTTATCTTGACTGCCCTTAACTCATCATTCTGAGTATCTGGTCTCGGGGCAGCCCTGATAGTAGACTTCATGAATCTTGAAGACTCAACAGAGGAACTTTCTCCCCTAAGCCTCCTTTTCCTCTCTCTCTCCTCCTCTTCAATCTCCTCAGATGTCATCTTTCTTTTCCCTTTGTCACTCACAGACCTTTGTGACTCAGTTTGGAGAGAGCTTTGGCTTTTATTGCTTGATGCAACTTCTGAGCTCTGGCTAGTGAGATGTTGAGAAGCACCTTCACCAGTAGGTGTCTCAGAAGGAATGTGAATTTCTGCATCAGTTGATGATGATAAGAAAGGGCTCTCAGGTTCTACCACTAGGCCTTCACTCAAGGTTTCCCCTATGAAACTAATCTTAGGGTCTGCCTCAACATCCAATTGACCGATGGCATTTCCTGATTGCCTAAGTCTCCTTCTGAAGCTGAACTCTGCAGTGATCCTGTCTTGGATTCTTTGAGCTAGTCTATCAGCTTGTCTTGATTTGCTTGGATTGACAAATGGCATGTTGACTAGATCCAGACCTTCATAGTAGTTCAAAGTCTGAAAATTTAAGACTTCTTGTTGTTCTTGAACTCTTATGATGATTAGGGCTTTCCTGATGCTGTCATACCTCCACCCAATGATGTGATTAGAAGATGGTGAAGATGTCATAGCCCTTGGTATCCCATCCTCAAACAGACTCTATATGAAGGAGTCTGTGTAGTCAACATCAATGTGAATTTGAGGAGGTTGCTAGGAATTCACAATTGCAATTGCGGATGGTGAGTCCTTAATGTCCACTCTCTCGGAAGAACTCCCGTGTTCTGTAGCTATAATGACTTTCTCCCCATTTTTGGTAGCATCACCCACTTGCATAGGTGAGCTGGAAGATAGGTCTATCACATCCACAGGTTCTTGTGTTCCTGGTTAAGCTTTTCTTAAGGGTCTTCCAGCTAGTTTTTCCTTAAGATATGAAATCTCAAGTTGCTGATCATTGATCCTGTTGTGTAAGGTAGTCACTTGAGATTAAAGGTGACTAACCTTGGAGACTAAATTGGTGCATGTTTTAGACAGTTTTTGCACCTTTAGTCTTAGGTTCCTTTCATCTTCATGAGAAGAGTCATTGGGGGATGAGATGATTGGACCAAAGTCCTCTATCTCACCACCAGCTTGAGGTTCTAGGATGCTGGTTTTCCTCTGCTCACTGGCAATCTCATTTGAGATGTTAGTGGGCTGAGTTGCCATAGTTGAGATCTTAATGATGTAATCACTTTCAGAAGTGAGAGACTCTTCCATATGGACATCTTGAAAAGGTTCAGAAGTGTCCACCTTAGTTTTAGGTGACTGATGCGGGATAGATATAGGAGACTCAGGAGCATTCATCTCTCTTTGAGTAGCGGTAAATAAGAGAGACTCATTATACTCACCGAAACCTAGATCTTCATCAGTATATAAATCAAGGTTGGGAATTGGTTGGCAGAGATCTTTAGGCTGGGGATGGTAACTGTCTCCTGAAGGTTGATCACTTGAGTGTTGAGACTCAGAGTGATGGCTTAAGGTACTTTGGCTAAGGAGCTCATCAGGCTGAGCATGAGGAACCTCAACACTGATCCTTGAAGAGATGGGAGTGGTTTGCTCCCCAGGAGAAGTGGGAGCTCCAATGTCCACTTTCTCCTATGTGGGTAAGTATATGGGGGCCTCCACAGACTGAATAGTCTGAGTAGGGGTTCGTTTGGATTTTTTTGGTAAATGAGGGTGATTTGAGGCTGTGTGGGTGGTTGGGATGTAGCAGGTGTGGGTTCAACACTAGCTTGTGCTGCTAGGTTGTCACCTTGAGCAATGAGCTCTAACATTTTTGGGACTAGGGTTGTTTCTACCCTAGAGAAGCCAACAGTGGGCTTCCTCAGTATTTTAAAGATGTCAGGCTTCATCTATCCTAGTTTAAGAATGTTACCTGTTTCGCTTAACTTTGAGCCCAGTTCACAGTTAAGAATGGTACTGGACATATCTAAAAAACATGTAATATTCTAAGGAGTCTAAGTTATCAAGCAAGTTGCTATAAACAAACTAAGAATACCTGAACTTGACCCCTTGAATCATTCCATGGATGATGAAGGAGAGATCCTCAGGAATCTGGTCCCATCCTCCATGCTTGTTTGATAAGCCGTAGATGACCACATGGGGAAGGAATCTCCATTGGGATAAGACCTTCCCTTTCCTAAAGGTCTTTACAGAGAAATATCCCTCATGTCCCATTTGTTCAAAGGAATGATTAACAGCTTCCTTTGGAAAGAACACCTCACCTTCTTCATTATCCAGCTCAAGATGCATGTTGATGATGGCCGGAGTGATGAAGACTGTTCTCCCCTGCACAGTGGCAGTCAATGCCTTCTCCCCTTCCATGACAACCTCTTGGCAGGTTTTCCCAAATTCAAGCTGATGATCTTCATAGAGTGGAGGATCAATGGTTAGGGAGGTGAAGTAGTTAGATAAGGCTATGAATCGACAAACCTCTGAGAAATGAGGATCTTTCTTAGAGCATATCAGAGAAACTTGGTTATGTTGCCTGTGTAGCTGCATAGTAAATTATGGGTCATTTCTATGAGCAAGGTTGGCCATTGTGAGGTAGCTTAAAGATGAAGAAACAAGGAAGAAAGAAATTTCAGAGCGAAAATTGGAGTTTTAGGTTTGGAGGAAGAATAGATGATAGAAAGAGGGGGGAAACCATTGGGTTTATATGTGAGAGCGATTTCAGATAAAGTTTAATGAAAGAGGATAAACTTTGAAATTCAGATGTCAGTCCCACCTTTGAAAAAGTAGTTTACTTTTGCTCAAAAAGTAGTTTTCTTGGAATTTAAAAAGCTTTCGAAGGTTAATTATCTTCGGAAGTTATAATTAAAAAGCTTCCGAAGCTAAAATGACTCGGAAGATTTTCCAGAGATTTTTGAGAATTTTGTTTCGGAAGAGAAATAAATACTTGATTGCTTTGTATATAAAACAACAAAGCTTCCAAAAGTTAATTTTGCTTCGGAAGTAAATGGTCCTTCAAAATAAGTAAGTGTCTAAGACAAGTATTTAAGCATCGGAAGATAGATCTGAAACCTCTTCCGAAGGTAAACTTCTTAGACAGTTATTTATTTTGAAGGCATGATTTGCTTCCGAAGTTAAAAGCATAACTTCCGGAGGATCAAAAATTTACAAAAATCTAAGGAAAGTCTTGAAAAATAAAATTTCATCCAAAGAAAACAATAGCTTATGAAAGTGATGAACTAGACAACTTAGGACACACATATGTTAAGAAATAATAAGAATTAGTTTTAAGAGAAACATACTCAAAGTTGATCATCCTAATAGCTGATATTAGATATTTAAATCTTTGTTCATCAAAAGCCTTTGTAAACAGATCAGCATATTGTTCATCTCTATGAACTTTGACTAGTTTAATTAATCCCTTTTCATGGTTATCTCTTATTAAATGATACCTGATATTGATGTGCTTGGTCCTTGAGTGTTGCATAGGGTTCTCTGTGATTGAGATAGCACTATTGTTGTCTATGTGAATGGGAGTCTCCTTGAAGATTAACCCATAGTCTAGCATCTGATTCTGAATCCAAAGCATTTGAGCATAGTAGCTTGCAGCAACAATGTATTCAGCTTCAACAGTTGATGAAGAGACAAAGGATTGTTTCTTGCATTGCCATGAGACAACCCTTCCACCAAGAAACTGACATCCCCCAGATGTAGATTTTGCAGTCATGTTGCAACCACCATAAGCAATATTTGTATAAGCATACAAATTGAAGTTATAAATCATAGGGTACCATAAACCAAGTGTTAAAGCACCTTTGAGGTATCTTAGAATTCTCTTGATAGTGATGAGGTGAGACATCTTAGGGTTGGCTTGATATCTTGCATAAATGCATGTAGCAAACATAATATCAGGCCTGCTAGCAGTAAGATACGTGAGAGACCCAATCATATCCCTGTATAAGTGTTCATCTACACACTCCTCCTCAAGATCAGGTCCAAGGGAATGGTTTCTGGCTATGGATGTCTTAGCAATCTTATAGTCAGTCATGTTGAACCTCTTGAGTATGTCCTGAACATACTTTGACTAACTTATGAAGATGCCATCTTCAACTTGCTTCACTTCAATTCCCAGAAAGAAATTGATTTCCCCCATGGCACTCATTTCGAATCTGTCTTTCATCAGCTTCTCAAAGTCTTTACAGAGCTTTGGATTAGTTGAACCAAAGATGATGTCATCCACATACACTTGAACTAGCAATATGTCATTTCCCTGTCCTTTGATGAAGAGAGTTCCATCTGTAGTACCTCTCCTGTATCCATTTTTACAAAGATACTCAGACAGTGTCTCATACCATTTCCTGGGTGCCTGATGCAACCCATAGAGAACTTTGTCAAGCTTGCAGACATAATCAGGATGATCAG
>BJCM01166555.1:0-13215 GCA_018326385.1 Flaveria bidentis | reverse complement strand
GTATATATATATATGTATATGTATATGTATATATGTATATGTATATGTATATATATATATATGTATATGTATATATATATATATGTATATATATATGTATATATATATGTATATATGTATGTATATATATATATATGTATATATATATATGTATATATATATATATGTATATATATATATGTATATATATATATATGTATATATATATATGTATATATATATATATGTATATATATATATATAAACACATCACCGTATCTTGGATGGGATGTATTAAAAATAACCTTCTTCTAAATGAGATGACATCACTAATGTTGAAATTACTCGGTTGCTTTATATTTGGACATAAGGTAGCGCATCCCAAATCAAAAGGTTGAGTGTTTGTTGAGGTAAAAAACTATATAGTTTACTAATACAAACTCGGTGAAAAAGAAATAATTAACAATGTTGGTGTTTATAAGGGTTAGAAACATAGGGTAGTGTTTTAAGCTTTGGTTTTCTCAGACAGGTTATGGAGGTGAATTCTTTTAATTAGATGGAACACACTTTCTGTTGGAGGGAAAGGTAAAAGTGAATGAATTATATTACTCATATGAATATTAGTATTTTTTGTTGTAAGGTCTTTAGTTTGATCTTTCTTTTGCCTGAGTGAAAATGTAGGAATCCAGTTTGAAATAAATATGTTTATCAAGATCAGTTGCAACAACAAAAAAGAACTGCAACATATGAGTTGTTGAGTAGTATACATAAGTTGTTTTGGGTTCTTAGCATCATTGGATGTCCAACTTTTATCACTACCTTTTGCTAAAAGCTTTTTTACATACCTTAATGATAATTTTATTATTATATGTTAAGAATGTAATGTGTATTGTTAGGTAACATAAGGCCGGTCTCCCGACGCAGCGCCCGGGTATATTTACTAAATTTCATGAAAACATAAAATTATTATTTTGATATAATAATAGAGTGAACAATGAGAGTGATCCATTTCCTTATTTGAGTGAAGGAGTAAAGTAAAACAAAATATGATGGTGGAGATAACACAACCAAAAGATACCCATAACCTATAGTGTTTGATGTTTTCTTAATTGTTTTGCTTAATGGAACAAGCACACAACCACAAATGGTACTTAGCAATTCTTACCGTCTTTAATACAACCACTTTTAAACCTGGTCAAGTTCTTCCACAAAGGGATCACACTTAACATACGGTAAACAAAGAAAACATTAGGAAACACAAAAGATAACTTAATATATAAGACCCCAAATTGTAGTGGCTATGACGAAAGAGACGAGCTACAATGGTGGAGGCAGAAGAGCCAAGTGGTTGAGATACAGGAGGAGACTGCAACGGAGATGATCAAAAGCTGTTTTTGTAGCCTTTGGAAAAAGATACAATAGTCAACAAGTGCTTTGTTAGATACTATCCTAAGGATACTGAAACCAAAATCGAAGATGACTAGCAAAGCAAACAAGTCAAGATCAGTTGTGCGGAGCTCAAGCTTAGTTTATATGTATAAACTCGACTAGTGATTAAATATTTAAGGTTACTTCTTGTATTCCCACTTGATTGATCGTGTATATCTTGAGACTTGTTTGCAAAATAATTTTTATTTAATATTACAAAAACCAAAATTAACAACTATGAAAATGTCAATTGAGTTAACAAGATGTAACCCTCCATTGATCACCTTCGAGGAAG
Organism: Flaveria bidentis; assembly: GCA_018326385.1. Classification (NCBI taxonomy): domain Eukaryota; kingdom Viridiplantae; phylum Streptophyta; class Magnoliopsida; order Asterales; family Asteraceae; genus Flaveria; species Flaveria bidentis. Next base: position 11,513 of record BJCM01166555.1, on the reverse strand, counting down.
TTTTGGATGGAATAAACATTGACATGATCAGTCGGAATCCTGCTACTCCATGTCACCCTCTGCAACAAATCCGACCCTTTACCACTGTTACCAAACTCCCCGTAATAAAGCGTCTTCAACGTGAAATCACCCATCCACGGCATCCACCCCTGCGGCGTGTCAACGCCTCCATTTCGCAATCTATGAACACCATCCTCGAGAATTCCTTCCACGGCCTTCCAAGATAACTCTTGTGTAGTTTATGGTTGTTATTGTATAGCCTCATGTACTCTTCAGTCTCGTTGATCAAACAGTTGTGGAACACGAAATCAGTTGACTGCATAGGATCGATCCGGACATGTGCTGAAAACTTCAGGTCAAGGAGCAGACGCATGGAAGGCTTCATCAATACCAAGACAACAAAATGTGGTATTCTATTGTCAATGGCCCATACAAACCCAAGGTGGCAGCACCTGGTGGAAACGATGCTATGATAGAGAAGGCTGTTGAAGATTACTCTGATGTGGACCGGAAAAAGATGGATATTCACAACAATGCAATGACTATTCTTATGACTGCAATACCCAACTCCATCATGGTAGGGTTTGATCATTGCAAGTCTGCCAAAGAACTGTTTGATGCACTTGCTCAAATGTATTCAAGCTCCAATGACTCCAAGAAGGACTCACTGAAGCAGTAGTTCGAGAACTTCACATATATTACTAGAGAGTCTCTCAGCCAGCAGTATTTCAGGTACCTGGATCTTATTTCTTCTCATCAGTATGTGGGAATCACTCCTGAACTTAGAGACCTCACAAGAAAGTTCATGAGTGCTCTTCCAAATAAGTGGACATTCTATTGTGTCTCTATCAAGAGGACAGAGAATCTGAACACTCTCACCATGACCGAACTGTATGGCATCCTTGATGGATACCGTCTGGAGATGGAGAGCAAGAGGGTCCATCAGACAAGCAGACCCCTGAGTCTTCCCACTAGCAACGCTTTGATGGTTGCTAAAGGCTCAGGACCCACATAACCTCAGCACTACCTGACTTACAACCAGCAGTCATCCTGCTCATCTGGACCATATATTACCTTTCCTGAGACTCCAAAGTCTCAACAGACTCAACATAGTTCATTTCAGGACAACTGTGCCTTTGTCTCAGGAAGTGGACACTCTAGTGATTTTCAGTACTGCTTTGATGATCAAGAGTGCTTCAGTCCAGATGATGTAGAGTATGTGGACATTGTCCAATAGATGGCTCTTTTAACCTACAGAGCAAAGAAGTTCTTCAAGAACTGGAAGGCAATTCCCTCAGAACCCAACTAACAGCAAGTTTGGGTTTGACAAAACCAAGGCCAAATGTTACAACTTTAACTAACTTGGTCATTTTGCAAAGGAATGCAAGGCTCCTAAGACAAATCCGGGAACCCCACAGGCCTCCACACATCCCTCTACATCAAAGCCCACTGGAAAGTTACCTGAAACAGCTATAATGGCTCAAGAAGTTTACTTGAGCTTCATGGTACAAGATGTGACTCCTGCTCAAGCTCTCATGGTTGGAACAGATGATAATAAGGTATATGAACATCTTTGTACTCCTGCTTGTATTGCTAAGGTTAAACTATATCAGGATTATAATATGGAAATTAAATATGATATTGAGTCTTTAAATATCTTGAAATCTGATTTTAAAAGGGCTGAATCTGACTATCAAAGAAAAATTGAAGAGTTGGAGAAAACTGTGTCCTTATTAAAACATGAACACATAAACTACAAGACTCAAATAAAGGATCTAATATCCAAATTGTCTGAGGCTTAAGCCCAGCTTGTCACTGCTGAGGCTCAAGCCAAGAAGTATGTTATCTTTGAGCAAAACTTCCAAGCTATATTGCATCATCCTCTCACTCCAAAATTTGTCATCAAAACAAAGGAGGGTTGGGGACCAATGAAATTGCTCCACCACACTCTTATGAGTCCATAAGACAACCTAGATGTGGTACTGAAGAGCAAGAGGTCCCATCTGCTGACCTATCTTCACATGATTTGAAGAATGATGCAATAATAGAGGCCACCATAGGGAAGGAACAGGTAAATCAACCTACCTCTCCTAGTGAAGATCAAATCCTAACCACCAAAGCCAGAAGAAGCAGAGCTAAAGCTAGAAGAAGAACTGCCAAGAAGGTGGTTGAGTCCAAGCTGATGATTGATCCAAAACAAAAGAGTGTATTCATCTCAGCTGGATTCCAAGTGGTAGGTACTTCTGTTTAAGGAAAGGAGTGTAGTACCATCACTCCTGTCCTACCAAAGGATCAGAAGTTAAAGGGAAAGGTTGTTAATGAAGAAAAAAACACAAGAAACAGCAATCCTCATATTCCCAAAAGACTAACATTGCATGCATAATGTGTGGTCTGCAAAACCACATGGCTAAAGTTTGTTACTACAATCCTGTTAGCTGCATTATGCAAATAATGTTAGAAGGGAAGGAGTTAGGGAAGGTTTCTCATTTGGACCTTATCAAATGGTTCAAGTGATGAAAAAGGGAAAGCTGGTTTCTGAAGCAAGGTTGCTTTCAAAAGAAAAATCTTCTTCCAAAGGGAAGATGGCTTCGGAAGCTAAAGCTGTTAAAATTCCAAAGAACAAGAAAGTTCCCTTGAAACCATCCCAAAAGAAGACTGCTTCGGAAGAAAAGGTGGTGGAGGCATCTTCCGAAAAGAAAGAAGCTTCGGAAGAATGCCATGCTACAAAAGCTTTAACAAGCACATCTTCCATGATCAACCAAAAGATGGATTGGAAGATCACGAAGGAAGTTGCAGCCCAAACCTCTTCTTCAAAGACATCCATTGAACCCCCATGTTTAACTTTTGGTTTAATTATGTCACTATCATTGGAAGAACCCAAGACCAACAAGGCTTGGGTTTTCAAACAAAACTAATCATCTCGTCTTATTTGAAGGGACATCCATGTGACAAGAATAACAATATTTAGATTGTGGATAGTGGATGTTCCAGGCACATGATAGGGAACAGATCTCTCCTTCAACAATTTCAACATTATGATGGAGGTCTTGTCCAGTTTGGAGGTGAAGCCGGAGGATATATTTCTGGAAAAGGAAGTATATCCAATGGAAAATTAAAAGTTGACAAAGTTCACTTTGTCAAACAGCTTGAACACAATCTGTTAAGTGTTTCTTAGTTTTGTGATCAAAAGCATCAAATGCTTTTCACAGAACATGATTCCATTATCCTCAAACCAGGGATGATAATTCCGGAGGAATTGGTGCTTCTTAGATCTCCCAGGAAAGGGGATATGTACAAGCTTGATATGAGCAATGCTTCCCCAATGGGTGAAGTATCATGCTTTCTTTCCAAAGCTGATAGTGATGAGTCAACACTATGGCATAAACAAATGTGTCATGTGAATTTTAAGACAATGAATGAATTGGCTAACAATAACTTGGTACATGGTTGGCCTAAAAAGGAATTTTTCTGTAAAGATAACTGTGTTGCATGCCTAAAAGGGAAACAACATAGGACATCTCATAAATCCAAAGTTGTTAACTCCATCACCACTCCATTACACTTATTCCACATGGATCTATTTGGTCCCACAAGTAAATGAGCATTGGAAGGAAATCATACTGCCTAGTGATCATTGATGATTTTACAAGATTTACATGGGTGTTCTTTTTAAGAACTAAAGATAAAACTACTGAAACACTAAAATCTTTTATTCTTATGATAGAAAATCAAATTGATCACAAGGTTAAGATAATTAGAAGTGATCAAGGCACTGAGTTTAAGAACTTCGTTCTTGACTCATTCTGTAACTCAAAAGGGATTGCCAGACAATATAGTGCTCCAAGAACTCCTCAACAAAATGGTGTTGCTATGCGGAGGAACAGGAGACTTATTGAGGTTGCTCGAAATATGTTAGTTGATTACAAACTACCTCTAACATTTTGGGCAGAGGCAGTCAGCACTGCATGCTATGTGCAAAACAGAGTGCTTGTAGTTAAGCCACATGGAAAAACCCCATATGAGCTATGGAACAAGAGGCCATCGTTCATTGGCTTTCTAAGGTCCTTTGGTAGAAGGTGTACATTACTTAACACAAAGGACAAATTGGCAAAATTTGCTGAAAAGTCGGATGATGCTATCTTTGTTTGATACTCTTCTAGCTCTAAAGCTTATAGAGTATACAACATCAAGAATCAACAATTTGAGGAATCATCCAACATAGTTGTTAATGAGCACACTCCTTGTGTTAGGGGGAATGGACCTGATCATATCTTTGATTTAGAAATGTTTCCAAACTATTCTAAACCATCTTATGAGAATGTTTCAGCTAAAATAGGTACTCAAGGAAATTCTGAAGATAATCAATTGTTTGAGTTACCCAGACCTATTTCAAGTTCTCCAAGAGCTACAACAAACCAATCTTCCACTATTGGCAGATCTGACAGCATAACTATCTCAAGAGATAGTGGAGCTTCAACCAGTAACTCACTTGTTGATCCTGATAGTTCATAAGGTGAGCCTGTACAACACCAAGCTGATGGAAGTAACATACAACACCAAGCTAATGGAAGTAACATCTTGAAAGAACATGCAACTGTTAATGTTACTTCACAGCCAACACCTGATGATGTTTCTCATTCATTCAATCAGTCCTTATTAAATGAGTTTGAAACAACAGTTGGATAAAGTGTTCCTGCTCCTGAGCAAAATATGTCCAATCTGGATCTATATTTGCAATTGGAAGTGATTCCTCGTCTAAGGATTCACAACACTCATCTAGCTGAGAACATCATAGGGGATGTCCCTAAAGGTGTGAGAACAAGAGGACAGACTCATCATGGGAATGTTTGCTTGTACTCATGCTTCTTATCTCAGATGGAACCCAAGAAGGTAGAAGATGGCTTGAAGGATAGTAACTGGGTTCAATCGATGCAAGAGGAGCTACTTCAATTCAAAAGACAAAAGGATTGGAATCTATCTCCGCTACCATCTGGTCAAGTACCTATAGGCACCAAATGGGTTTTCGTTAACAAGAGAGATGATAGTGGGTTGATTATCAAGAACAAGGCAAGACTGGGGTTCAAGGATCCACCCAAGAGGAAGGAATAGATTATACTGATCTCTTTGCACCTGTTGCAAGACTTGAGGCAGTTAGGATCTTCCTTGCTTATGCTGCATCCAAGAATTTTACTGTCTACCAACTTGATGTCAAGTGTGCCTTTCTATATGGGGATATAGATAGGGAAGTCTATGTGTGCCAGCCTCCAGGATTTGAAGACCCACAGCACCTCAACTATGTGTGCAAATTGGATAAAGCTCTATATGGGTTACACCAAGCACCTAGGCTGTGGTATGAGACTTTGTCTCAGTTTCTTCTGAAGAATGGTTACACCATAGGTACCATTGATATGACTCTCTTTATAAGGAAGTCTGGAAAGGATATTTTGCTTATTTAAGTCTATGTTAATGACATCATATTTGGTTCTTCAAATTACCGATTGTGTAAAGACTTTGAAAGCATTATGAAGAAGAAGTTTGAGATGAGTTCCATAGAAAATGGACTTATTCCTTGGAATTCAGGTGAAGCAAATGAAGGAAGGGTTCTTCATCAATCAATCCAAGTATGTCAATGACATCTTAGAAAGATTTGAAATGAAAGATTGTAAGCCAGCCAAGACACCGATACCCAGAAACCATAATCTCTGTCCTGACTCTATGGGGGAGGATAGTGATCAACATCAGTATAGGGCAATTATTGGTTCTCTGATATATCTCACAGCTAGTAGACCTGATATCATGTTTGCAACTTGCATTTGTGCAAGATATCATGTTGTTCTAAAGGTGTCCACCTAGCTGCTACCAAGAGAATCCTCATATACCTCAAAGGAGCACCTAAACTAGGTCTCTAGTATCCAAGGAATAATGATTTTAATCTCGATGGATACTCTGACAGTGACTATGGTGGCTGCAACATTGACAAGAAATCAACATCAGGAGGATGTCAATTTCTTGGTGGAAGGATCATCTCATGGCAATGCAAGAAACAATCCTGTGTCTCTACATCAACTGCTGAAGCTGAATACATTGCTGCGGCAAGCTGCTATGCTCAACTGCTGTGGATTCAGAACCAGATGTTAGACTATGGATTCAACTTTATGATTACTCCTATCCATATTGACAACAACAGTGCTATCTCCATCACTGAAAATCCAGTGAAGCACTCCAAGACAAAGCATATTGATATCAGGTATCATTTCATTAAAGATATTCATGAGAAGGTCTAATCAAGCTAATCAAAGTTAATTCAAATGACCAATATACTAATATGTTCACCAAAGCTTTTGATGAACAAAGATTTAAGTATCTAATTATAGCTATTGGGATGATAAACATTGATTAGCTCACCTCTTTTGAAAACCTTTTTGAAAATTTAATGTCTTACGTCAATACAATCTAAGTCCTGTTACAAAAGGTCTCTCTTTGAAATTTTCTCTAAGTATAAATTCTTCCGAAGAGGAATTAAACCTCGGAAGATATTTTACATATCTTCCGAAGAAAAACTCCTCCAAGGATAATTTTCTTCTCGGAAGAGTTATTAGTCTCGGAAGAAGCGATTGATTACATATCAAATCTACTTCCGAAGCTTATAAAACTCTCCATTCGGAAAGCAATCTTTACCTTCGGAAGCAAAGCTTTACCTTCGGAAGTAGGAATTGCCATTGGAAGACAAATTACCTTTGGAAATGATTTATATTCGGAAGAGAGATTTTACTGTGTAATGGAAATATCTTGGGCCCCACACTGTAAAAAGTAAAGATTTTATTAATGATATTAGATTATTTAACTGAATTAAACCTTACCGCCACTGTCATTTCATCCACTAAAACATCATATCACCTTATCCTAACCCCATTACCACCATTTCACCCTCTTTTATTTAATCCGAACTATTCACTTTCATCTTCTTATCTTATTTTTACTGCCCTAAAAGTTTCCTTCACTCCCAATTCACCCAAGCTCAAACTCATCAACATTCACCTTTCTAAAATGGCACTCAACCCTCAGCATAACCAAGTCACACTTCTTGATTCCTCAAGAGATGTCGACTTCTCTGAAATCATCTCCTTTCTCACCCAATCATCCTGTTACACAGCCTTAACTATTAATCCCACTACATACTACAATCAAAAAGCTTAATTTTGGGACAACGGTCAGATTGAAACCCTAAATGGGGTTCGTGTAATACGATCCAGCATTTGTGGCCAAGAGTTGGTCATTACTGAACAACTCATCAGGGAGCATCTGGAGCTTCATGATGAGGGTGCCCCCATAGAGTTCCGCAAAACAGATTTGGACAACACCTACATCCAAATGGGATATGGTGGAGATGTCAACAGATCCACTGTCTACAAGTTCAACTTTTCTTACAATTGGAAGTTCATGTTGCATGTCGTTCTTCACTGCTTGTCCAACAAATCTGGGGGATGGGATCAAATCCCATATGAACTAGGGTGCCTAGTTCATGGAATGGTGAGAGGCATCAGATTCAACTACTCAAGATTCGTGCTGACCAATCTTACGGGAAATCTATAGCGGGACACATTCTTTATGCATCCCAGATTTCTCTAGCACCTTATCAATTGTGAGCTGGACCAAAGTCAGCTTGTCTGTGCAGCTGCTCTGAATGTCCCTCAAATGTGGCCAACCATCTTCAAGACTTTGAAGAAGGTATCCACCAACTTCACTGGAAGGTACACTTCTCTGCTTCCATGTATGACTGAGCAAATACCAGCAACTGCCCCCATAATGCCAACTCTGCCTTCTCACCCTATCACCATCACATACAAAAGACGCCCCAAACAAACCCTTGTTCAATATACTCTGATTGAACAAGCTCCTCCTATTCAATCCAAAAAGACTAAAGTGGATCAATGGGCTCCCACTCAGTTTGAGGTCTCACCATCCTTCTAATTTGACCTTAATATGGGTCTTGAGTCTCCTCAGTCTCAAACCCATGAGCCCAAAACCCAAGCCGACAACCCTCAGGGTGGGTATCTATACTCCTCTAAGTAGCCAACAAGGTACAGCCCCACCAGAGGCTCAATGCCTGTAAACATTTATCAAGGTCCCGCGTCAGTAGGTTTAACATCCTTATCTTTCACTGACCTTCTCTTCAAAATTGATGAAGAGATTACATCCCTCCATGGCAATGAAGTTGATCTACAACACTCTCTTAAAGATCAACATAGCCTAGAGAGACCTCTTATCTCTAGCCCCCATTAGCAAACCTTTACTGAGATGAGTCCCACTGATGTGGAGGGGACTCAAGTAGATTCAGCTGCCACTACAGAAGGTGCCTCAATGGACCTTATGGATAGTGGTAACATCCCTGAGACTGAATCTACGGCAACCATGCCTTTTGATGACTCTGAAAGAGACAACATTAAGCAAGGGAAACCAAGGTGCCAAGAAACCACATCTGTTGGTGAGGCTGAACATACTAGGTATGTAATCTCATCTCCCCGTGATTCTTCAAAAGAAGATAAGGGAAGAATGCAACTCCTTATTCAAGACCTATTATCTAAAGTCTCAAACCTTGAATCCAAGGTTAGGACTTTAGAAGAAAGGTCTGCCACTCAGCAACTTGAGATTGACAATCTCAAGGCTCAACTAGCTAAGAAACAAATTAAGAGATCTGTTAGGCATGTAACCTTTCAGGTCTCCTTGACGTCTTCCTCCAGCTCATCTAACTCTCAAGATGATGCTACCAAAAAGGGGGAGAATGTTCAGAGACAAACATCTGAGGAACCACTAAGCCAAACTTCAACTTCTAAATACTAGACTCCCATTATAACTTTTTCTGAGCCATCCCAAGTTGTACTACAAATTGACCTAAGGATGCTCAGAGATCTCTACAGACTCTTCTCTAAGTTTTTGTTGAGATCCTCTCTTGATCAGCCAAGCCCTAATGCAGCCATGATGTACTTTGGAACTGAAGAGCTTCAGAGTGTTGATACATATATACCTAGTTTAGGAGCTTAATGTAAAATATCTGTCATGTCTTACATATATGTAATGCATAAGTTGAATGAAATGCAATATGCGATAGATGCTTATAATGTTTAATGTTTCATTGTTTATTGTGTAATAAAGCATATTGAACTAACAATAGAGGTTTGTGGTTGTTTGCATAGTTCTTAGTCAATAATGAATGAGAAACATGTTCAAACTTGATCGTATGAAGTCTTCATGCGATTCGACCATGCTAATGGACCATACGCATGAATACTTCATTCTAATGGACCAGTCGCACGACTGAACTAGGAGACTGGATCAGTCGCACGATTGAGACATTAGATTGACTTAGTCGCACAACTGAACCTTCAGTCGTGCGTATGGATCAATCGTATGGTTCAGTCGTACGATTGAAAAACCCTAACCTATAAATACCACCTAATTTGTGGAAAAACGGGACACTTCAAGAATTTCGACTCACATGCATACCCTAGCCGTCTAGAAACTCCAGAGAACCTGTTCCAACTTCATAGTTCGTAGTTGATCGTGTTCTAATCGTTCTTAACGTTTTATTAATCGTTAAATTGATCAAAACTGCGTTCTTACTGATTGGATCGCCAATCAAATAGGATTCCGCACTATTTGATTAGGTATACACGCATTATCAGTTAGTACTCCGTACGTACACGGTCCCTAACAAGTGGTATCAGAGCTTTGGCTCTTGATTTTGCGTGTGATTCGATTAGTTTCAGTGCAAAAATCACATTTTTCATTCAAAAGAGTCACCTTTTTTTTGAGTAAAACAGTGTTTTCGACGTCTCCAGGTCTAAAAGTTTAAGTTTTCAGCATATGGCAGATTAGGGTTCTTGACAAATCATGTTTTTTTGTATCAAAGTATCAAAAACAGCAGCCTTCAGTCGCACCATTGGCTCAATCGCACGACTAAACTCAATCGCACCTCCCATATGCACGATTGAACTCAGTCGCCAATCCATTCGTACGACTGAACCACCCCATTCGCATTGTCCATCCGCATTTGTCCAATCGCACGGTTGTTCATCCGCATTTGTCCAATCGCATGATTGACCCATCCGCATTTTTTCAATCGCACGATTGGCCCATTCGCACTTCTCCATTCGCACTAGTATATAAGTCTTAGGTTGAAGTTCAAAGTTTATAGAAATGGAAGATCAGTACTCTACGTTTACTGCCAGAAGGGACTCTCGTATCCAAAACCTTTTGCTTCTGGAAAATGAGATTGGGAATCATAATAAACCACCTAAACTTATAACGTTAGATGATTACCCACAATGGAAGTAGAGATTCGAGATCTATCAAAATGGAGTTGATCCCAACCTTTGGGAATCTATTGAGATGGGTTATAGTATGTCGGTTGGTGCCGATGGTGTTAAATTAACCTTGGGTGGTATTACTGACAGCCAGAAAGCGAAGTATAATGCAGAAAAGAAGGTGTAGGCCATGTTCACTCAATCAATACCAAAAGACATATTCCATCAGTTTTCTGAGAACAAACAGGCAAAGAAGTTACGGGAAGCCTTGGAGAAACGATATGACAGGAATGAATCGTTGATAGCTCTAAAGGCAAAGGCTTTGAAGAAGGAGTTTGATAACTTCTCTTCGAAGGGTAAAGAAAGCTTGGATGATGTCATAGACATGTTCTACCATCTAATGAATGAGCTGCACACTCATGGGGTCACAACGTCAATGGAAGACAAAGTGTCAAGCTTTGCTGATGGTTTACCAGAGAAGTGGGACTCGTTTATGTCTAATTTGAGATAGAATAATATACTGGCAAAACTAGATATAAACGACTTCATCCTAAAATTGAGGGAGGAGGAAATGTGGATGAAGTACCGGTCACAGAAAGGATCCTATGACCAGAATCCTTCACTTTATAACTCCTCTTCCACTTCAACCAGTTCGGGAGCACCTCTTCAAACAGCGTTTGTGTCTAGTTCAACCGCTCTTTCTCAACCTACAGCTTCAGGATCTGAAACGCCAGGGTCATCTAATACCCAATATATCGCACCTGAAGCAAATGCTACGAAGTTGAAGACCAAGAATCTTGGAAATATTACTGTGGAGGTTGCAAAGGAGCATATGGACCTTCTAGCAGCGGTTGTTCATTCTTATGATGGTCTAATTGGAGGAAAGATCGGAAATTGCCATCTAGCGGATGAGGATTACGAGCAGGTGGACGAGAATGAACTAGAAAGAATGGATATTATGTGGGCTTTGGCAAGTGCTGTCAGGAGAGCGAAAAAGTTTGTGAAGAAGACTGGACAGAACTTGATAGCCATAAAAGATACTACCTTTGGTTTCGACAAAACCAAAGTTACCTGCTTTAACTATGGAGAAAAGGGGCATTTCAAACGTGAATGTGTAAAGCCCAAGAAGATAGGTAACGGGAATCCATTCTCGTCTTTTAACCGTCAAGACAAACCCACGAGTGGAGCTGCCTCGTCAAGCAAAGAGAC
>BJCM01166548.1:0-14092 GCA_018326385.1 Flaveria bidentis | reverse complement strand
AATCGATCTACAACGTTCTATGAACTTGGAGTATGAACTTAGAGGCTTCTGGACGACTAGGGTACGTCTGGAGTCGAAGTGTATTCAATGCTTACGTTTTTCCACGAATTAGGTGGTATTTATAGGTTAGGGTTGCTCATTCGGGCGACTGAACCATTAGCATGTTTCAGTCGTGCGATTGAGTCATACGGTTGGTCCATTCGTACGACTGAGTGTTCAGTCGTGCGACTGAGCCATTCTTATGTGACAATTATACGACTGATCCAGTCTCCTAGTTCAGTCGTGCGACTGAGTCATTCGCATGAAGTTGTTCATGCGTATGGTCCATTAGCATGGGCCATTCGCATGATAACTTCATGTTATTAAGTTTTAATGTATTAATTGTTATCACATTATATATATTAATTCAAACAACCACAACTTATATAATCAAGTCAATATGCGCTACACAACTTATTAATGAAATATTAAACATTATAAATCACAACCAAACAATCTCATTTCATTAAATACCCAAGCATTACATAAATGTAAGACATTCAAGACACATTACATTAAGATCCGAATCTAGGTACATATGTATCAACAACTTTGTTGCTGAAATTTGGTTTTGGTTTTGGGTTTTTCTTCATATACTTTTGTTGATTGTTTCGTACATGTTGATTTTCCTGTTTTGTATGCAAAAATGTACGAATATGTTACTTAAGTGAAGCAGTGTGATAGCCTTGTATTGATTTGAAGGCAATTAACATTTATGTACATGAATCCATTGGTTGATGCTATAATTTAATAGTTCTAAGAGGTTGAAACTGATGATCTGATGTCAGCAGTTCAATTCAGGAAAGTTAGGTCTTATCAGCAATCTATATAAATAAAAAACCCATAGATGGGCTTCCTGCTAAGGTTAAAGTGGAATTTTTTATATGTTAACATTTGCAATCTATATGTATGAGTTTAACACAAACTCATAAAAGACATTTGTGATACTCGGTTGGTTATTTGGTCTGCATTTGTGTAGAAGTCATGTGGTTGTAAATAATGACAAGTAAACTTAAACAAGATATTAAAGACAATAAGACTCAATTTTATGAATTGAACCAAACCGCTAACAATAGATTATGAAATTTAGCCCCACAAACCAGAAAATATAGCATCAACCTATGGATCCATGTAAAATTGTGAATAAATATTAACTGCCTTTAAAATACAAGTGTCAAACTCTTTCACTTAAGTGACATATTCTAGCCCTCCTACATAGAAAAACCTAAAATTGACAAGTGAGAAATGATGAACAAAAATATATGGACCAAAACCTGAAAACAAAACCAAATTAACAGAGTAAACAATAGAAAACACTACTTTGAAAATGACAGTCTGCAACGTCTTCTGGGCTTAATTCGCCTACCATCTGCAGCCTCACCCAGAACAATTTCATTAACCAAATCTTTAAAGATTAATCTTTCAACCTCCAATGTAATAACCGGCATTTCGCCATCATAATCTGTCCAACTTTCTTCACGATTCAATACTTCCTCCCACAAAACACCCTTCAACGCTTCATCTTCCTCTTCTAAACTAATATTGTCATTCTTCTTTTTAACTTGTAACTTTTCTATTTCCAAACATAAATCCCTCAAAAGCTTTTGTGCATTAACAGTTTTCTTCACAAGGTTAATAGTTTTTTGAAAAGGTACTGATAAAGCTAACTTTCCTGCAAGAATCTCATTTACAGCATCAAAAATAAGCTTCCTGTGGAATTTTTCATTTTTGATGATCTTTTCGGGTGTATTGGGATCTTGTTTTGAGAAACTGCTGAATTTGGTTTGTTCCAAAACTAAAAATAACTCAGGATTAATTGGGTACCCTGAAGAGTGAAACTGGAAAGTTGTGAGGCTTGAACCGAGGTCTCTGAGTAGGAACCCTGAAGCTAATAGAATCTCTGATATATACATGTCATCAGGCTTTGTGTTATCACAAAGAGACGCAATGTAATTTGTGTGTGGTTCATCGTGACCCGAATTGAGCCTCGTGAGTTTTTGAACCAAATGCTTGATGTCTTGTAGCTTTTTGTGGTTAATTTCAGAAGTAATACCCAAAGATAGTGTGTCAGGAATGACATCATCTGGTGCTTGACATCGATCTTTAATCCCTTGATTAGCATCATCTGTTGAATTCAATTCTTGTGTAAGTATTAGCAAATATTAGCATATGGCACTGATAAAATTTTTACCCATCATGAAACACTAGAGCCATTTTGACCCATTTACATATGAACAGGGCGCTCTAGGTTATGTTTTAACTATGAAGAGTCTAGCCGGTGATATAAATAATCCTCATAAAAAGAAACAGTTTACCAAGTCTAATGGAAAATAAATATGTTTAGCTTAAAGGAAGGGGTCAAGGGTTCTCGGGTCAAAAATCACCTAAGAAGGTTGCTATGATGCAAAAGACCTCCAAAATCATTTTACTGTAAACACAAATTAGTTCTTAGATTCAAGTTTCCCATCAAATCATTTTACTATAAAAAATAGTGTTAAGATGTATTGTTATGGTATGGAGTTGTAATAGTTAGATAATTAGATGTTTGGGTCCTTGACAAATTCTAACTATCTGCAGAATCAGTAGACAAAAATGACCAAAAAGGACATATTTGTGAAAAACAAGTGCTAAATATGTTATTTTAGTTTACACTTGGATAATCGGTTTTGTTAGGCCTGCTATGAAATTACCCCCAAAACATCATATAATCTGAAGCAGATTCTTTTTTGTCCAAACTTAAACACTCACTATTGTAACTTTAATTCACAATAATCAAATAATCAGTGCCACAATGCAAATCGAAACACCTCTTGTGCATCTTAACTGAAGGATTTAAAATTATGATGATAATTTCTTTTTACCTTCCACTGCCATCAGCATATGTTTAACAGGTGAAGGCGAATTGTCCATATCAACTCCATTATCAAGAACAGAAATTGGACTTGGATATTCTGGGCCAAGTAATTCATGCTCCCTCACAAGTAAAGTTGATTTCTAGATAAATATATAATAAAAATTACACATGAAATTTGACAAATATGATTCAAGATGCCAATTTTGACCTATTTGCTTATGAATGCCTCAATTTGGGTTGTCTTATTTTGGATAAGAACAATTATTTAAAAGAGAAATGGAACAAAAGGGTTCAAAATCTCCTTTAGTATTTATGATGCATACAACATACTAACACATTATATTAGAATATGTAGATTATTACTGTAATAATATTGTTTAATAAAATAAAAAAATGTAAGAGAATGGTATTAGGTAGTCAACCCAACGAACCACCCACCCAATACTAAAATGACTTGCAACGACCTGAGCCTGTTTTGACCCATTACCCAACCCGCCCGACCTGTCAATCAACTGAACTTACCTCTCGTATTGAGACAGGACTCTGCAAGTTATCAGTTCCTTCGGAAAATGCAGGAATGTTGACCAATTTATGAGGCACTTGAGTTTCTTTGTAACTCAACTTCTGTGATTGGCCCTTGATCTCACGGCGCGGACCATCAATTGGCTGAATGTTAGAAGATTTAGATCTTCTTCCACCAGGGGAACTCAAATCTGAAACCTGTTTGACTGACTGTTTTCTCAATTTACTAGAATCCACAGGCGGAGTGGGCGGCCGAGACTGCCTCTCTAACTCAGGCCTCTTCTGTGATAATCTTGGGCTGATAGATCCCAAGCTCTTTCCTGAAGTTGTAGCATTTTCTTTTTTCAGCTGTTGTTTGCTTAAACCTGGTGTAGTCCTTGTATGTCTTCCTCCACTATTAACTTCATGAGCATTAACCGAATTCTCTCTACGTGTACTTTTAGGAATATTATTTCTGGAAATCCTTCTGTGATCAATCAGAAAGTCTTCAATCGGCATAGTTGATCTTTCAACAAGTTTTGCAGGCTTCATGATGACAATAGGTGACTCATAAGCCCTCACACAATTTGATCCCTTAGCGTTTTGACGGTCTGAAAATCTTTCATTGTGAGTGGTAACAACTTGTCTTTTCACCATAGTTTGTGTTCCTTCTTTTCGGGTTTCTATTGACTGCATTGCCTCTAATATCTGTTTAAGAGCTCTAAGATCCTTTCCAGATTGTGTGAATTCAAGATGCTTCAGTCTTTTATCAACTTCACTATAAACAAATGAGAGCGAGCTATGGGTTCTAGTTGGTGATTTCATTGCACGAGAAACCGGCCTCTGAGGACTTCTAACACCATCCTGTTGCTTCCATGGCGCGGGCTCGAGTGGAAATCTTGGAATTCGCTTCATGTCAGAATTCCTCCATAAGGGTGATGTGGACTCCCTTGGTGATCTTGATGAGTTGTGTATATTGATTGGCCCGAAAAAGTCAGTTGTTTTTGCAGATTTCGACAATGATTTCATATCTTCAGCTCCAGAAGTCCTGATCAGGCCCGAACTTGATTCCTTCTGGTTGGGTGATGAAGAATCAGGCAAAGCTTCCAAGCCCATCAACTTGGCTACAACGCTAGTTGGCCGTGACTGAACCAGGCCTCGGCCAGTAGAGATTGCATCATCACTTTTTGGGTTTCTTAGACTACGGTTTGAACTCTCTCTGCTGTCTAGAGAAAGCATTGGTAATTCTTCCAGCTGCTTTGAATTCAATGCTTTTGAATTATCTCGTGACTGAAAAGAAAAACAATTTGTTTCCCGCCCATCATATGAGAACCTAGGACGGCCTTTTGGTACTGAAAATGATGTCCCATCTCTAACATAGGATGATTTAGATCTAGAAAGTCCTCTAGGTTCATTATGATACCAATTGGACTCTTGAAACTTAGCAAGTGCATCAAGTGACTCTCTATAGTCCACCACATGGTCTCCATCATCTTTGACTGTAGGTTTATGTCTGTACATTGAATCTTTAACGACATTTCTACGATCAACATTTTGATGATGGCGTGTAAATGAGTCCCTTGAAGGGATTTCTGGAAACATGATTTGATCGGGTTCTTGATGAGTTGCTTTATAAATATTACAATCCACAGATGAGAAGGAAGACGAGCGAGACATTGATGAGAAAGAATCTCGAGATGATTCTGTTAATGCCCTGTTCTTGTCTTGTACAATCTTGTCTGAGTATTTTTCCTGAAATAACAAATGCATGTTAGAATTGGGCAAACCATTTTCAACTTTTGACATGGCAATAATCTTCAATTAGACAAAGGGGGTGGTTTTATGTGTGCTTTCATAGTGATCATGAGAGTTAAGTAAGCAGAATCAGTTAATCAGTTGAATAAAACAAGTAATTAAACATAGTGTTTGCACATGTCTTGTGTTGTTTAAAGTTGCAATAATCAACTGTTTTGAAAAATCTGATGTTTCAAGTGATTAGTAGATAAATAACTGGAAAAAAAAACATTTAGTGAAAAGGAGGGTTTTCTGTAATGAAATTGATTCTTCATTGAAATGCAAACACCTTTTTTTCTTGAATCAGATTACAGTAACTTTGTTTCTTAATCATATTCCACGAATTATTTATAAGAAATGATAATGTGGACCAAAAAATGTTGTCAGGCCAACCCAACCTAATCTAACCCATTTGGACCCGTACAAAAAACAACACATTTTAATCCAATCCCTTTTTGACGGGTAATCCAACCCGTCTATTTTGCTGCCACAAGAATGACCACTTAATTGTTACTGACTCTTTAAAAGCAAAATATAGAATTAGATAATATGAGTATTCAAACTTCTTGTGAGAAGAAATAGTTTAGGCATACTTACCATAACATAAGGTCTCTGGTATGAATTACTTGACTCATGTTCAGGCATTCCATTGTAAGGTTGTGAACTACCTACACAAGAAAGTAAAGTTTGACGTTGAGATGCATAATATAGACGAACGGCCACCGAAGATGGAAGACAATGACTATAATTCATATCATGAGAAACAAACCATTCAAGAATTCAAATGAGCCATAATTGCAACTCTAAAGAACATATTTTGCAGATTTCAACACCAAAACAATAACTATCAATGGATTACTAGTTTTAACATTTCAGATATTGAAATGAATTCTAGCTTGAGGGTTACCAGAATGGAGCCTTTTGGGACTGTGGTCAGAGACCCGCCTTTCGGCAACAATCTGTTGGCGATCAAACAGTTGAAAACCACCTGTCATACATCCTATTTGCTTCAGTAGATCAGAGTTATCATCTGCCAATGAATACAAAATCTTTGCAGCCATTGATTTTCTTCAGCTGGTTATCCAACAATCCAAATGCTTAACACCCTAGCAACATATCAAGAATCTTGAAGCTCCAATCAATCACCACAAACCAAAACTCTACTTTTTTCTTTTCTGTTTCTCAGAGGTAAAACAACAAACAGTTGGAGGGCAATAAAGATTTTCAATTTTCAACCCCTAATTACACTTTCTCTCCCTCTCAATCTCACAAACTTACAGCTTACAACCGATTCATTACAAATCAGAGTCCAAATATTAAGTTAACATGCTAATGCAAACAAAACTACAGTGACCCAAAGAGCTTCTTTCTTTGGGATTTTGTTTAAAGCCTGTGGTCTATAATCTTGGTAACGAAAGATCATAAATCAGACACTTTTACAGCAGATAAGAACAAAAATTGAAGTGGGTAGTGGTGATTTGGACAGGTGAATGTGAAAGGAGAATGCAGAATTGAATGGTGGGATGGTTGTAGGATTAAACAATGGGTAATTGAACAATCCAGCGTATAAGGAAATGTGTTTGTTCACACTTGCATGTGAGTTGTAGGGATGATTGTTTTGATGTGGGTCTTGTTTTGTCTGTGTGAACATGTGAAGTGTCAGAGATGTGTGTGTGTGTGTGTGTGAGAGAGAGAGAGAGAGAGAGAGAGAGAGAGATGAACCATTGATCGTCGAGACCTTCAACCTGCAAGAAGTCAAAAGCAGTATTGGTATATTCAATTCCATTGGGTAGGATAGTGGATGCCTCAGAATAATAATAAAAAAATTACACTTTTTAGATTTTGATTTGAATTAATTATCTTAAAAAACTAGAACACAGCACTTCCAGTGAATTTCTTAAAAATATGTAAGTGTGTTTAGTATATTATATGAAATGGTTTTGGGTGGTTGTGAGTGAAGGAGAGAGAAAATACTATTATGGATTGGTATATTTGAAGAATAATATTCAATACTTATAAATTTTTTAATATTTTTTTAAGTGGTTGTGAGTGAAGAAGAAAGAAAAAAGTAATGATATGGCATAAAAAATATTATTTAATTGAAAATAAGAGAAAAATATAGTAATTTTTAATATAATTATATAAATAAAAATAAACAAGCTACTGTGAATGTTCTTAGTTGTATATTTTTTTCAGTATGTTTCATCTATTACTAGTGTATATGATAGTGGGACGCAGGCTAAACAAATTATAATATATAAATATATAAATATATAAATAACACACATTTAATAAATTTGTATATATATGAGTAGGGTTATTGTAAAAAACATACATTTAATAATATATACTTCAATATTATGTCAATTGTCCTAGATATATTAAGAGGCACCAGAGAATATAAGTGACACATATATAGTCAATTAAATATTAAATATTAGTTTGTAAAATGTTATTTTTATTTTTGATGTTTTTATTTATTATTTAAATTCAAAAACATTTTTTTTTGTCATTTCACTTACTTTGGTTTACCAAATGTTGTTATTTTCATCTATCACACTAACTTCGTTAAGCTATCCATTAAATATGAGTGTATTTTTGTCTTTTTAACACCCTAATTGTCCAATTAATACAAAGTCAATCAATAAAATATTCAGTTAAAACAAAAAAAAAATATGAAACAACTAAAGAGAACAGACGCTTCAATTTATAAGTTTTAATTAATTAACGCTAAGTAGTTTAGAAACCCGTCTACTATATACATTGTATGAAAAAATTAAATAATAATTATTTAGTAATATTAAAAATTAAAAAATATTTTTGTAAGATAAAATATGCTAAAAGTTACATATATAATTAACCATTAAATAATTAAACAATAACACTAATTTTTCAAAAAAAATTAAAGAAGTTTTGCTTTTAAAAACTATTGATTTTTTAAATCTCCAAAAAATATTAAAATGTTTGTATTAAAAACTTTATATTTCATATATTTTGGTTTTTAAAATGTTTTGTTAATAATTTTTTATTAGGTTTGTGTCGTATCATAAAAATCTAAATTAAAAGTTTTTTAATAGAAACATTTTAATAATATTTTTGGAGAGTTAAAAAATCAATATTTATTAAAAGCAAATCTTTTTTAAAGATGACAGTTTGAAAAATTATTGTTATTTTTTAATTACTTAATGGTTATTTATACATAACTTTAAGCATATTTTATTTCAAAAAGTTATTTTTAAATTTTTAATAGTACTAAATAATTAGTATTTAATTTTTTCATACAACCCATGTAGTAGACGCTTAGACGGGTTTCTAAACTAGTTAACATTAATCAAAAATTTTAAACTGAAGTGTCTGGTCTTACTAGTTGCTTTATATTTTTCTTTTAGTTTTAATTTAATATTTTATTAATTAACTTTGTTTTAATTGGACAATTAGAATGTTAAAAAGACTAAAATACACTCATATTTAATAGAGAACTTAATGGAGTTAGTGGAGTGGATGGAAATGATAACATTTGGTAAACCACGATGACTTAAATGGCAAAAAAAGTTTTTGAATTGAAATAACAATTTCAAAAAAACGTTAGGGATGAAAATAATATTTTACTCTTTATTATATATAGAGGTTATCAGTGTTTGTAAGTAAAGGAAAAATAGATGAGAGAAACAAATGTAATGACAAATATATAAAAAATATTATATAATTAAAAATGAGAAAAAAATAGTGATTTTTAATGTATTTATAAAAATAAGAATAAGAAACTAAATGTGAACTAGTATTAAGCCCACTGCTTTTTAGTGTGAGCGTAACACCATGCCAAGTAGCACCAATGACACATCACCGTTTGTGACCACCAATATCAAAAAAACTCGTATTAAAAAAAACGAAAAAATAAAGCAAAAGAAAAATAGAAGTAAAATTTTGAACCACGCTACCAAAATGTTATGTATTTAAAACAATACGTAATTTGATCTTGAAACAGTGCCTTGTGATGAGGCCGTTAAATGAGAAAAACAAAGTGTAAAAACATTGAATCACACTTACATTGTGGCATGTTAACTTGTAAAATTTTAAATAAAACATAAAATGAAAACTTTTTCTAAATATGAAAGTTCATGGGACCAAATTTAAAAGTAAAAGAAATATTGGGGCTAAATTATAAAAAAATATGAAAGTATTGGGTTAAAAGAAGAAAGTAAAGACTAAAAATGACAAAATGTACATGGTACAACCCATGATGCATCAAGTACAACACTCTCATGCACAAACCACTTGAAAACCTTAAGGTACCACACACACTCCTATGAACAAATCGCTTGGCAATTAGTATTATATGTAATACTCTTATCAAACAAGTTTCCAAAAAAAGGTTAGAAGATGTTCTACCATAAGGCACCGGGTAATATACAAAAATCATCCCCGATAAAAAGAAATATAAATTTTATTCAATCCAAATAGCCTCTTAGTATTATAATATGTGCAAGTATCCTATGATTGTAATTCTTATTTGTATTAGAGGCTCATCATCTGCGAACCATGGTAATCGTAGTGCCTTTAATTTTTATTTTCCTATGTAGTAAATGTAGGTTCTAAGATATTCTCCGTTAAAGCTTAGGAAACTAATATCTAAAGTTTTTAACTGTAAAGAACTTTTGGCTCTAATATCAACTTGTGAATCCCAAGCCTCAATGAAATTTGACATATAACAAATCTTGGCATTTGTGGTAGCATAATTATTATTAACTTCTAAATAATTATACATTGTTACTATACAGTTGAAAGGACATTTATTGTTAAAAATATAAAAGAAAATTTAAATATATCTTAATTTTATAAACCAAATAGCTCTTTTTTATAATCTTTTATTTTTATTCTTGTTTTGTTGTTTTATTGTGTAACAGGCCTTGGATATATTCTCTTCTCTCTGGTTGACACGCGGGTCATGGGCTATTGAGCTCTAATTCAGCAACATATAAAGGAAAAGTGTTTTCTAGATTGAAAAGGAGAAAAAAATCATATTCGCACTCTCTCTCTCTCTTCTGTTCATCATTCAATGGTCTTCTTTGGGTTATTTTCTAAGGTTTTCTCTATTCTTAAAAGGATCAGTTTGTTTATCTTGTTCCTGTGTTTTTCATATATCATTACATTGATGATCCGTGAGTCTTAATATTGTTTAGTTTCTAATTCATTGAGGTTGTTTCATTCGACACTTTGATAGTTCTTGCTATAACCGACTTAGGTGTTACTGTTTTTTGTATCTGATACCATTTCTGACATGGTATCATAGCCTTAGACTTTGTTCTCTCATTGATTCTGGGATTATATCTTCGGTGGCGATTATCATATTAGGGTTTGTTCATTGAACAACCCTGGGGTTTGCTAGAGACTTGGTGTTATACGCTTCTGATTGTCTGTCACTGTGAACCTAAGGTTGCATCTTGAAAACCTGGTATCATTACATGCACGTTGAGGGGAGATCTGAACGGTGCTATCTACAAATTTGTAACCCTATAAGGTTACGAGTCTTGGACACACTAAAGGCGCACATCAAGGTTGTTTTCTGTTTATAACTTAGTAACCCTAGAACGTTACAAGTCATAGACCATCTTCTGAAAAATATTGCTTGGAAACTCATTGTGAGGATATCTATTCCCTAACTCTATTGTCTCTGAGTTTATATTCATGTCATCACGTTTTTGTTGTGTCTAGGCATACACGACCGGGTTAGGGGTATCGGACTGTTATATATCAAGGGGAGTGATTCCCTGATCTTTATGTGCTTTCTGACTGTTGCATTGTTGTGTTATCTGGTTGTTATCTCCTTGTTGTGTGCATTCACTTGTGTGAATTTTTTTCTTTTATATGTGTGACTACATCATTGATCTTGGCTAATCCTTGATCTACCATCTTTAATGGGGTGAAAACCTGGCACTGGCCTTGATCAGATTATGTACGTGTGTTTGTGTGAACATTATTAGTTGTTTGATTCTTTGCAGTTCTCACGAATGGCTTGCAGGACCGATGAAGGGTATGCACTTACAGCACAACAACACAATGAGGAGAGTTGCTAGGAATACTTAAAGATCAAATAGGGAACTGGTTAACCTTTGTAATGATAATAAGAACACAAGTAAATATGAGATAGAACAAGATAGCAAAACACACAAAGAGTTGGTTTTTAAGATTGCAGTATATTGCTTTCTCAAGTTTTATTACAAATGTTACAAAGAATATCAGAAAGTTACAAGTACTTGAGATACATATACTACATCCTACAGTCGGCCATACTTTGAAGGCCACCTGGATACAATTGACTAAACAACAAACAAAATCAAATGTAGAGTCAAAAGGCAGATTGTCTTTTGACTAGTGACTATAACATGCCATAGCTCACATCCTAATATATTACAAAAAGGATAAAGTACATAAACTAGAAAGTTACAGACTCAAGACCTCAATGTACAGTTACCAAAAGCATGGACCTTTTCACCAACTTATGAAAGTTGGTGACTTTACAGAGTTGTAACGAAAATGGATCCAGCTTTATGAAAAGTACATCAGATAAAGCATGTGTTCAAAAGTCTTTAGAAGAAATTTGTCTTCAAGTGTTAGCTTCGGAAGACTTTATCTTTGAAGTTTCAGAAGACTTCATCTTTGGCTTCGGAAGATATTGGTCTTGGCTTTGGAAGATTTCACACTTAGTGTATTTTCTAATGATGGTGTGAAACTTCCGAAGTATTATACTTCAGTATACTTGTGCATGCATGCAGGAGAGACTTTGGGTGTTTGGGTTGCATTAGCCTTTACATTTAATCCTTACAAACACCTCCTAGGCTGATGCTACCAAAACACTTGAAGACTACAGATATTAACAGTCCTCATCAGGATGAACACAAATAATGATAAAACCACCCACTTTTATATGTGGGTTTATTTCATAATATATTTTATTTTATTTTATTTTTAATAAAGAAGCGCGCTCGGTAGAAAGCGAGGGCTTTCGCTTCTCTTACACCTAAATGACTACTCAAAACAACACACTTTCTTGGTTGAGCTGATGGAGACTATTCAAGAATCCTAGCTTATCCCCCGGATCTTACTAATAAAGTAAGCGCCAAGACAGAACTTAAAGTGCAGAATCCCCTCCTACTGCAGGGATTGGAAATTGCGGAGTATCCGGATTTAGGCTCTTGCAAAGAAGGCAATTCATTCGTAGTAGGATATTGAAACCTCAAACCCTCTCTATCAACAACTCACCCTTACTGCCACTCTACAAAACTGTACCATCCCTTTCTTCATGAGATGATCAGGATCACTCAGACTCTCAAAGTTTCTTCTCATGTCAAAGAGATCATGTAGAGGTAGAGTAAACATATCCTACCATAAGTAAATATTTTCAATACCCTGATCTTTGATGACATGCTATCTTTTCGAATTTGTAGTGTATGTCCAGGACAAGATGGGTCTTCCTAATGCTAGAGGAGCTATTTGAATTGGAGTTGGTGGAGCATCCTCTATTTGTACATCTTCTAGATGTTCTGACTCATCCTAAGGTTTGGAGATGGATGCTTCTTTCTTCTTCTTCATTGTCTTTGGTTTAGAAGCCATCTTTTTTCTCCTCTTTGAACCTTTTAATTGAGAAGACTGGCCTGCAGCACCTGATTGATCTTTTTTGTCTTTCTCAGTTGGGTTTTATTCTCTCATAGGGTCAGATTAAGAAGGGACAGAACCCTGCTATGGATCAAAAGTGGAAGCTTGCTGAGGCTCAGCAGGAGATTCAGGTTGTTTTGTCTCAAATGGTTCAACCTTAATCTCTACTTCCTGAGGGACCTGACTTGGTGGGGAGTGTAAGTCAACAAGTTCACCTTTTTGAATCTTCTGCTTGATTACTCTGATGTGCTCATCCATGGTGGACAGAGACATAGGACCAAGTCTCCTTCCGGAGAATCCACACAACTTAAGAAGCTCATCATCCTCTGCCTATCAGCAGACTTCTTCATACTTCCTTGGATGATGGCTCTTGACTTTAAAACCTCTTCCCTTAACTTCCTTTTGGTGATCTTTCTCTATTTGACTATCTCAAGTTCAAGTTGTTTGAGGTACTCAAACTCAATATAGTAAAAGGGTAAGGGAAGAAGTGTAGCAGCCTGATAGAGGCATGTGGCACTCAGGTAGTTGATCATGTTGGACCTATCTTTTTCTTTGTCTACCTGATGTTGTTGTGGCACCACATCCTCTTGCACAAGACTTTCTTGAACTGAGGAGAGAGAAAACACATGCTTGTATAGTCTTTTCTTTCTTCCTTCTTCTTTGATCTGATGAAGTAGCTTTGCATCCTCTGCCTCCTTTCCTTTCTTTGACAATTCCTTGTTAGCCAGTTCATTTAACTCATCTATGGGGAGAGAGATGATGTTATCTATGTCATAGTTCCTGGTTTGAAAGTAGTTGATCCTGACTGCCCTCAACTCATCATTTTGAGTGTTTGGCCTGGGGGCAGCCCTGATAGCAGATTCCATGAGTCTTGTAGACCTGGTAAAGGAACCTTCTCCCCTTAGCCTCCTTTTTCTCTCTCTCTCTCTCTCCTCTTCCTCAATCTCCTCAAAAGTCAAATTTCTTTTCCCTTTGTCACTCAGGGTGGGGAGAGCTCTGGCATTCATTGCTTGGTGTAGCTTCCAAGCTCTAGCTAGAGAGAGGTTGAGATGGACCTTCACCCACAGGTGTCTTGTTGGACCAAAAGAACCAATGAGCCAGATCAGAAAAACCTTTAAGTCCCACAGACATCATAACAACTGAAGTAGTCTACATCAGCTGAAGACAAAAGTCTGAAGACAAAGTCTGAAGACAAAGTCTGAAGACAAAAGCTGAAGACAAAGTCTGAAGACAGAGTTTGAAGATAAAGTC
>BJCM01166547.1:0-20995 GCA_018326385.1 Flaveria bidentis | reverse complement strand
ACTTCTTTGAGCAGAAAGATTTGAACATAAGGCGGAGGAGATGGTTGGAGCTCATGAAGGATTATGATTGCGAGATCCATTACAATCCGGGCAAGGCCAACGCGGTGGCAGATGTCCTAAGCCGAAAGGAGAGACCCGATCCGATTCGGGTGAAGGCTTATCAGTTTGTCATGACCTCTGATGTGATGAAGCAGGTTAAGGAGTTTCAAGATGAGGCATTAAAGGAAGATCATCTTAACTCTGAAAGAATGAGAGGTCTGGTTGCGGAGTTGGGTGAAAACACACGCGGTGTTAGGACCTGATTCAGACGGATGTGGATTCCACGTTTTGGGGATCTACGTGGGAAGATTATGGATAAACCTCATAAGACTCGATACTCCATTCATCTCGGTGCTACAAAGATGTATCAAGATATGAAGAAAGATTATTGGTGGCCGGGTATGAAGTGCGACGTAGTGGAGTACGTGAGTAAGTGCCTTACATGCTTGCAGGTGAAGGCGGAGCATCAGAAGCCATACGGGATGATCCAACCTTTGGACATAACTGAGTGGAGGTGGGAGCATATCACCATGGACTTTATTACGAAGTTTCCGCATACCTTGAAAGGATATGATGCCATATGGGTTATAGTTGATCGTTTGACGAAGAGTGCTCACTTCCTACCGATCTGCAAGACGAATTAATCAGAGAGGTTGGTGGATCTATTCATCAAGGAGAGTGTGACTCGTCATGGTGTGCCAGTGTCTATTGTGTCTGATCGTGACACCCGGTTTGCATCTAAATTTTGGAAGAAATTCCATGATGTGATGGGGACGAGGTTACATGTTAGCACGGCTTATCATCCTCAGACAGATAGTCAGTCGGAGAGGACGATTCCGACGCTGGAAGATATGCTTCGGGCATGCATCATTGGTTTTGGAGGAAGTTGGGATGACCACTTACCGTTAGCTGAGTTCTCATATAACAACAGTTATCATGCCAGCATTAGCATGCCTCCTTATGAGATGCTATACGGTAGAAGATGTAGAACACCCACTTGTTGGGGGTGATGTTGGCCATAGAGAGTTAGGGAGCGTCGAGGTAGTCGAGGCTACGACTGAGAAGCTAGAAGGCAGCCAAAGATAGACAGAAGTCGTATGCCAAGATACATCAATAGAGTTATGTTGAAAGTCTCACCTTGGAAGGGCATCATTCGTTTTAGGAAGCGGGGAAAGTTGAGCCCAAGATACATAGGGCCTTTCCGAATTATTGCTCGAGTAGGAGAGGTGGCCTATAGGTTGGAGTTGCCTAGTGAGTTAAGTGGAATTCATCTGACATTCCATGTATCTCACTTAAGAAAGTGCTAAGCCAAGGAGGATATGGTGGTACCACTGGAGGATATTGATGTGGATGAACAACTCAATTATGTGCAACAACCAGTGGCAATCATTGATCGTAAAGAGAAAAGGTTAAGGAATATGGTGGTTCCCTTGGTACGTGTACAACAGAAGCACAAGAAGGGATAAGAGTCCACATGGGAAGTTGAGGAGGAGATGAGGCAGCATTACCCTCAACTATTCGGCGACTAACAAGTTTCAAGGACGAAACCTAAATAAGGGGGTGGACTTGTAACGCCCGGAATAAAGTCTAAGCGAGCCAAATAATAATTATGGGCTTAAACGAGATCATTTAATGAAAATAAGATGGATATGAGTTATAGACCGAGCTAACTCATCGGGTTATGAGTTTTACGAGTTTAAGGTCCCGGGAACGCCTGATATATTTAAAGGGATCAGCTTGAGCTGCTCTCATTTGCAACTCAACACTCTAGTTGTAGAGAGAGAGTAGAGAGAGAAAGTAGAGAGAATTGAAGATTTAATGCTTTGTTGATCTCGGGATTGAAGATCGGTGTTCGTGTGCATCCAAAACAACAAGAAAACACCAAGAAACCAGGTAAGAAACATCATTTAATCGCTCCTTTTATTGTAAACCCGGATTCTAGAACTTGGGTTTTTGAAAGTGGCAAAGATTCACCCAAAACACACGTTTTTATGTAAGAAAACCTGTAAAAGGCTTAGATATAGCTTCATGGATGATAAACCAAGGTTTTGGGTGTAAGAGATTGAAGTTTTGGGTCAATAATGGGTTGGTTCGTAATTTTTAGCCCTTTTTGCGAAATTACGGGTTCATCAGCGAAATCACATAGTCGTCCAGCGAAACTATGAAAGCTTCCTGCGAAACTACAGTTTCACAAATAGTTTCGCAGACATGGTTTTTCAACGAAAGTTGGGAGAAACTGGCAGTGAAGATGCTAGGGAACTATCAGCGAAGATGCCAGGGAAACTAGCAGCGAAACTGCTGGCCAAACTAGCAGCAAAACTGTTGATCTGGCAGCGGAATTAGCAGCGGAATTAGGCAGAAATTAACCCCTTTGAGTGTTAACTTATCTGCAGGCTGTGTGGTGCGACCCTTCCTTTGAAAGCTTGATTGAGAAGCTACTCATTGAGTACACATGAGTTCTAGATCGCCTATTTAAAAGTTTTGAACTAGTTTAGGGCTGAAAATGCATACTAAATATACGATTTAAATGACCAAGATTTTAAGTGGGTTTAACAGAAAGATCGATTTTTCTGTAAGGAAATGTGCTATATAAAAGTATTAAAATAAAAATTTTTCACGCTGCCCTAGCAGCGCGACCCCAGCCAGGGGCGTTGCCCCTTGGTCTCCACTAGGGGCTACTGCCCCTAGGACCCCGTTGTTAGGGGCTGCGCCCCCGAACCCCCGCTGTCCCGTGGTGGGTCAGTTATGTTTTATGATGACTTATGCTTGTTGTGCATATGTTTATGTATGTGAGTGTATGATGCATGATTATGATGTGTGATTGATGATGATTATGTATGTTATGTATGATATGTTCCTTATACGTATGACGATGTGACTTTACATGGTGTGATATTAATAATAAACGTAAAGTATTATCTTAACGAAGTGATAGATTTAAGATAATGAAAGTGGAACATAATGAATGAAGGAATGAAAAGCCTTGCAAACAAATAAAAGGAGGTTCACAACTTATTGGGAGTTGTTAGCTCAACTGTGTCTACAGCGTGCGATTTTGGCTAACTCATAAGGGTTCATACACACAGTAAGAGTTTAGTGTTGGTGACTGCTCCAATACATGCGATTTCCTAATTACTATGTGTTATACAGCGTGCGATCTTGGCGAACCCATAAGAGTTCACACATAGAGGGGGAGTCTGTCCTAGTGACCACTCCATACGTGCGATATGGGGTCCTTGTCGCTTATCCCTAGATGAATTGCTTGGTGCTCTAGAGGGGGGTTAAGCATACGACAGGACTTAGATAGAAGTGAAAAGATAATAAATGTACGAAAAGTGCGATAAGTACGAAATTTGCAAAACATGCGAAATGTACGAAACGAACGATGACGAATATAATAATTATTACCTTGATGTACGTATGATGTGCGATCCCGTGCGATAGTAATGAAAATGTTTTAACGAATGGAAGGTAATAATTTTTTTTTGTGTAAAACTAGAACTCACTCAGAAATGCTGATTTTTTATGCATTTTCCAATTGGCAGGTAATTGTTGCCGAGGATGGCATGAGGCGGCTACTTGGCTCGTTTTGGATGACATCCATTTTTATAATGTTTTTGTGATGTAATGCAACAAGTATTTTGTAATTGGATAATGATGTATTATTTTTCAAAAGCTATTATAATGAAATGAAATGGATTTTTAAATGTTTCTGCTGCATGTTTTTAGTAAGTTAATACAAATGTATGTTTTATGTGCGAAGATTGACCAGCTGTGAGCGTCCCGGGAACGGGGCCTTACATCTAGTGTACTAAGAGATGAAAGGGTTCGTCACTTACTGACACAAACTATATATTGTAAAACTGGATTGATCAACACATATACGACTTAATCGTTCATTGTGTTTAACCCTATTTGGTATACACTAAAAAATTAATCCTATAGATAAAATTATAGACTACCCTATTATAAGGAACACTTGGAATAATAAGCAAAACATCAATGTTTGGAGCCATAACACTACGCTTGATGTGTACTTTATTTTTCCGAGGTGCAAGGGTTTTGTTGACACATCCAACCCTTCCACACGTACCTGTTTAGGGATGACTTTTACTTTTTTTCTATTATTAAGTGCCACATTTATCTAGAAAGAAAAGTGAGCATAGATAGCGCTAAACGTCTCAATGAATTGACAAACGTTGTCATTGTAGCCTCGTACCTGAGAGTTGTGTAGTTTCTATAATTGATAAATGTTATTAGTCTGCCTAATCATTTACTAATGTTGCATGTCCTAGCTGCCTTTAGTAACTGACCAAACTTGATTTTCATTCCTAAATTATAGACTACCCTATTATAAGGAACACTTGGAATAATAAGCAAAACATCAATGTTTGGAGCCATAACACTAAGCTTGATGTGTACTTTATTTTTCCGAGGTGCAAGGGTTTTGTTGACACATCCAACCCTTCCACACGCACCTGTTTAGGGATGACTTTTACTTTTTTTCTATTATTAAGTGCCACATTTGTCTAGAAAGAAAAGTGAGCATAGATAGCGCTAAACGTCTCAATGAATTGACAAATGTTGTCATTGTAGCCTCGTACCTGAGAGTTGTGTAGTTTCTATAATTGATAAATGTTATTAGTCTGCCTAATCATTTACTAATGTTGCATGTCCTAGCTGCCTTTAGTAACTGACCAAACTTGATTTTCATTCCTTATTCTAAATTATTGTAAATGAGTCATTATTCAAAATAAGAAAATAATACATCAAAAATATTAATTAATTTATATTTGCCTATTTAAATAGATGTCTTTTGAAACCAATAACTACTTCATTCTCAAGTATATTGTTGAGAAAGAGAAACTTGATAACACCAACTTTCTCGCATGGCACCGCAATCTAAGAATTGTTTTTAGGATGTTGAAAAAGCTCCATGTTCTAGATAGCATTGTTTCCAACGAGACTGGAAATAATACGCCCACTACTCGTAGAACTTGGAAAAATTTAAGGAGTATGCCGATAAGGTAGCCTGCCTTATGCTAGCCACTAAGTCCTTTGATCTCCAGAAGAACATGGAGGACATGGCTATATTTGACATGGTTGGGTAACTTAAAAGAATTTTTTAAAAATAAACTGGTAAGAATACTATGTGAAATATTCGTCGATATAATAATAATAATAATAATAATAATAATAATAATAATAATAATAATAATAATAATAATAATAATAATAATAATAATAATAATAAACTAATAATACTTGATGACTATTTCATTAAAGTGGTGCACTGTAGCCTTGGTCCTCTTCTAGAAAGTTTTCAAACCCACTAACAATTTAAATTTATTATTATTATCACATCAACAAACTTCCGAAGTTGATGGATGACTTCACCGATGCGGTTGAACTTCGATTAATAAAAGATAATGAAATCTCAATGGGACTTCATAAATATTCGCTCTAATCTGCCCCTATCCATACTAAATTGTCATTCCCGTAATCTATCCAACACCATTGTTGATTGTCAAACTCACCCTCGCAGTGACACCTGTTGACGACCCATTGATTTTCGAGTTCTTATGGATCGTACACAATACAATTTGGGTGGCTCTCTGATGTTAAATCACATATTACGTCCTATCGGTCGACTAATCGCTTCGATTCAAAGGTAACGTGTTGAACTTCTCAGTTTCGTTTATAGTTCTTCTCCGTCATTTCGTCACTCAATAATAAAACCGGTCTCATCCTCGGGTTGCAGTTATTGAACCTTCCCTTAACCGCATCTGCTCGTACGTCACCGTTGTCGGAACTACCACAACCAGTTGTCATTAGATTACCTCCGGTAGTCATCGTGTTCTTAATTCGTAAGGTAAGAATTTGACCCAATGTATTATGTTCAAGTTTGTGATAGTTAACTATAGTAATCAAAGTACAAAAAAAAAATTTAAAAGGGGAAACTCATGAAGAGATCGATTTCCAAAAAATTATAGTGGCCATGATATTATTTTATTACTGTTGCATTGGTTGTACCATGCACACATATGCAGATTTGTTTTTTTTGTTTCAATGTGTACGGGCATAATATCAAAATTCAATAAAAAGAAAATTAAAAATATCAAAATGGCTTTCTTCTACCACTAGTATTAAAATAAGAATTTAATACTAAAATGTTATAAGTCCTATAAAACTCCTAATCGAGAAGCTCCCCAAGTTAATTTTGTCATTAGTAATTTTTTTTGTATGGA
The DNA here is from genome assembly GCA_018326385.1 of Flaveria bidentis. Lineage (NCBI taxonomy): Eukaryota > Viridiplantae > Streptophyta > Magnoliopsida > Asterales > Asteraceae > Flaveria > Flaveria bidentis. The sequence continues at coordinate 14,708 of BJCM01166547.1, read as the reverse complement.
TAAGTGTGGAGATAATTTGATGTATGGTTTTAAGAAAAAGAAATAAAACATATTATTATCAAGTTTTCTTAATCTTAAATAATATAAATATTCTTACTATTAAGATACTAAAATACAATTTAACGAATATTCAGATACAAACAGCATAAAAATTTAACAAATTAACAACTTAATTTATTTTTAATACAATTTGACTTAACATACGAGTAAGTAACATGTAGGCTCTTGATATAAGTGTAGACATCCTTGAGTTTTGTAATAACTAAAAGGTACGGATTCCAACCCTTCCTCTCTCGTAGCATGAACACCTCTCGTTCTTGATATTTATCTTGAATTCATAACTTGAGTTGTTGGTTATTAAATCCATAAGATTATTGTTATAAATGCTTATCGTATAGTTGACATTGTTTGCATGTGATAGGATTTATCTGCTTTGTACTCATTATCACATAGTTCTTAAATTATTGATTTTAGCTAGTGACCTTGATTAAGGGTTGTGAGTAACTTATTGTGTTTAGTGACTTGATTGTATTGTATTATTGACCTCTGTACCCGAGCACATCCACCTATGGGGACATAGGGCTTCATTATGGCATAAGTGACGTGCTCTACCTGTGGCAGAGCGATTAGACCACAGCGTCTCTACATTATTATTATGTGCTGAGTTGTTGCACATAATTAGTGTTAAAGGAGGCATATGGATCGATCCTAGGATATCATTGTTATTGTTTATTGGTGAGATGGTTAGGTGTGTGTGCCCACATTCCTATCTCATATATTAGTGCATTAGAACTGCAGCTAATGTACATATTGTTAATTGTTTATTGTCATCGGCTCATATGGGTATTCCTTTTTGATGATCATTATTATTTGATTTTCTACTCGATCATCATATTGTTATTGTTATTGATCACGGTATTGCTATTGTTTACTTTCGTTACTGAGCATTCTTTGGCTCAGCCGTGTTTTCTTTTGTTGTTTTCTTTTATGTTTATAACAGGTACTCAAGGGGCTCAAGGGAATGAGTGAAGAGCGTTAAACCAAGAAGTTAGGATGAGAATATTTGGATTAATAAGGCTTAATCGTATTTTATTTGTTAGACTTTATTTAAGTTATTTGGACCTATGTAAGAATTTGAATGTTTTTTAGTACTTAAATTATATTTTTCTTGTAACTCGATTGTGTGACACGTCAGCCCTACTCGGGTTGGGGTGTTATAGTTATGATATCAAAGCTTAGGTTCCTTCCTGTAGAAAACGTAAACTAAATAATTAAGACATGTGAGGATTGGGTAGACATTAGGTTAAGTTCTCTATATATGATATGTCTATTTTCTAATTCACTTTGTTCTGATTAATTTGATATGTTTCATTCTAGATGCCTCCCCGTCGCACTTCACAAATTCTAGCGGGTCGGATGGACCTGATCCAAACCTTGTCGGTGCTATGACTCAAGCACTTACTACTATACTACCGACTTTGATTGATGCGATACGAAATCCAAACCCAAATCAAACCCTAATCCAAACCCAAATCCAAACCCCAATCCAAACCCAGATCCGAACCCGAATCCAAACCCGACCAGGGCAGATGTTTGGCTAGCGCAGTTTCAAAAGCAAAAACCGCGATCCTTCACTAAGGCGGCTACACCTGCCGTGGCCAAAGACTGGATTGCTCATATTGAGAAGATTTTTACTGTGCTTAGAGTTGATCAGCAGTACAGGGCAGGTTTAGTTGCCTATAAGCTAGAGGAAGATACTTAAGTATGGTGGGAAAATCTGGTAACTGAAAGAGGAGGTGAACAGTTTGTTGAGACCCTATCTTGGAATGACTTTCGTGCCATCTTTTTTGACAAGTAATTTACTAATATGGATAAAGCAGCATATAGACGAGAGTACGATAATATCCATCAACGAAATGATGAGTCTCTTACTGATTTTACAGACTGATTTTACCGACTGTTGGGATTCTTAGGCGCTTCTACTGGACCTCCTGAGGAACGTGTTGAAAAGTATCAGTGGGCTGTACGCGATCAGATTCGTAAGGCTATTATCCACTCTACTTTCAACAATGTTGAGGAAGCAGTCAGGGCAACAAAAAAGGTAGACCTGGAGAGAAAGGAGTTTCTAGAAAAATTTGAGAATAATAGGAAGCGGAATAGAGATGAGACTCGTAATCAGGCTGGCAGTGAGTCATCTTGAGGATCTGACCGAAATGGAAATGACCGTAAGAAAAATCAAGCATCGGGGAAGAACAATAAGCCATGGCATGGTAAGACCCAAAGTCAAGGCCAAATGATACCCTGTCAGCAACTAGTTGCAGCACAACCGGTGAATCAAAAAGGCAATCCTTCTAAACATCCGATGTGCACTCATTGTGGAAAACACCATCCTGGAATGTGTCGTTGACTTACAGGAGCTTGTCTTGGTTGCGGGGATATGGGGCATAGGGTTAGTCAATGCCCAAAGGCGAGAAACCGACCTGAGAATACTGCAAAGGGAGCTAATGCGCAACCCACTACTGGAGGTCGAGTATTTGCACTAACTGCAGGAGAAGCTGCAAACACTCCAGGTACATTTTTTTCCATATTATTTCATTTCTAGCAAGCACAATCTACTTTCATTGATTCTAGTTTCTATCGTCATTGGTATCTCATTAGTTATCAATACATAGGTACGATTTGTGGTGTACTTCATTATGGTGACTATGATATTTCTGTATTGTTCGATACTGGCTCCACATACTTGATAGTATCTAATCAATTCACAAAGCGCCTTATGATCACACCTACTACTCTAGAGCCCAAATTGGTGATTACTACTCCTGTTGGAGAATCCAATGTTATTTCTCGAGTGTACTAAAATTGTCCTATTCAGATCGGATCAACCATTAGAAAGGCTGACCTATTTCCTATGCACATGGGTGATTTTGATATTATTCTCGGCATGGATTGGTTAACACTACACCGAGTCACCATAGAGTGTCAAACTTGTCGTGTGCTATTTGGTAATCCTATGAATCTTGATTTAGTTTACCAAGGGAGCCTACCTTGAAAGTCTCTTAAAATCATCTCTACTTTGAAAGCCCAAAAGCTTATATCCTATGGATGTGAGGGTTTTAGCTGCTATCAAAATACATCAATGGATACTCCTCGTATTGAAGACTTTCCTATTGTTCGAGAATCTTCTCATGTCTTTCCTGAAGAACTGCCAGGGCTACCCCCTGAGCGTGAAGTGGAGTTTAATATTGATTTAATTCCTCGGGCAGAATCTATTTCTAAGGCACCTTATCGGATGGCCCCAGTAGAGTTGAAGGAATTAAAAGAACAATTGCAGGAACTATTACAACTTGGATTCATTAGACCAAGTGTTTCACCATGGGGAGCACCGGTATTATTTGTGAAGAAGAAAGATGGTAGTATGCGTCTATGCATCAACTACCGAGAGCTTAACAAGAATACTATCTGGAACCGCTATCTGTTGCCGCGTATTGACAATCTATTCGACCAACTACAGGGGGTAAAGTTTTTCTCTAAGATCAACCTCATATCAGGATGCCATCAATTGAGGATCCAAGATCAAGATGTTCCTAAGACAACATTTTGCACCCATTACGGTCACTACGAGTTTCTAGTCATGCCTTTTGGCTTGACCAATGCCCCAACTGTCTTTATGGACCTCATGAACAGAGTGTTCCATGAATATTTGGACCACTTTGTAATTGTTTTTATCGATGACATCCTGGTATTCTCTAAAAGTAGAGAGGAGCATGAAGAACACCTTAGCACGATTTTGGAGACATTACGCCAAAAGAAGCTATATGCTAAATTTTCAAAGTGTGATTTTTGGCTTGAACAAATGGCATTCTTAGGCCATGTTGTATCATCTAAAGCTATCACTATGGATCCAGCAAAGGTGGAAGCTATTACTAAGTGGCCCCGACCGACATCTGTCACTGAAGTTCGTAGTTTCCTTGGTTTATCAGGCTATTATCGACGTTTTGTGGAAGGTTTCTCTCATGTGGCATTGCCTCTAACTCAGCTTATGAGAAAGGGTGTAAAGTTTACTTGGAATGAGGATAGAGAAAAGAGTTTCGAAGAACTGAAGAAAAGACTAATATCTGCCCCTATTCTTAGTTTACCTTCGGGTTCTGCTGGGTACCAAATTGATAGTGATGCATCAAAGAAGGGACTTGGTTGTGTTCTTATGTAGCATGGTAAAGTTATTGCCTATGCTTCACGACAGCTTAAACCATATGAAGTGAACTATCTAACACATGACCTAGAGCTTGCAGCAGTTGTATTTGCATTAAAGATTTGGATACATTATTTGTATGGAGAGACATGCGATATCTTTACTGATCATAAGAGCCTTAAGTATATTTTCACTCAAAAAGAACTCAACATGAGGCAGAGGAGATGGTTAGAACTACTTAAGGATTATGATGCCAACATCCAGTACCATCCAGGCAGGCGAATGTCGTGGCAGATGCTCTCAGCCGAAAGAGTTCAGGTGGAGTGGAACGTCTTCAAATCCAACCACGGATTATCTCAGATCTTGATAGAATGGAAGTTGGGTTATAGTTTGGTGAGCCTAGCGGTTATCTAGCCAAGATGAGGATAGAATCTGATCTTATTACATGGATCAAGGAAGCTCAGAATCGAGATGGAGAACTTTGGGCGATATTACAAAACTTGAAGATAGGGAAGCAATCTGAGTTTCGAGTTGATGAACAAGGAATTATCTGGTGTGGGAATAGGTTATATGTGCCAGATGATTCAACCCTTCGTGAGTCATTATTGGCAGAAGCACATAGTTCACCATTTTCTATTCACCCGGGAGCCACTAAAATGTATAGGGATCTAAGGTAGAACTTTTGGTGGAGTGGTATGAAAGAAGATATAGCTAAATATGTGAGCCAATGTTTAACTTGTCAGCAAGTAAAGATTGAGCATCAGAGAGCTAGTGGGTTACTGCAGCCATTAGATATTCCTGTGTGGAAATAGGATGATATTTCCATGGACTTTGTTACAGGCCTACCCAAAACATTCAAGAAGAATGATGCTATTTGGGTTGTAGTGGATAGACTCACAAAGTCGGCTTATTTCTTGCCTATTCAATAAGGTTATTTGGTTAGCAAATTATCAGAGGTATTTCTGCAAGATATCACTTGACTTCATGCCACACCATCGTCGATTGTATGTGATAGAGATCTACGTTTCACATCACGTTTTTGGAAAGGTTTCCAAAATGCTTGGGGAACAAAATTAAGATTTAGTACCGCTTTCGATCCGCAAACCGACAGACAGTCTGAACGCACTATTCAGACTTTGGAAGATATGCTTAGAGCATGTGCACTTGAATGGATCGGCAATTGGGATGAGTACTTATGCTTGGTTGAGTTTGCATATAATAATAGTTGGCAGGCTAGTATTGATATGGCCCCGTTTGAGCTTTTTTATGGCCGAAAGTGTAGAGCACCAATATGCTGGAATGAGGTCGGAGAGAAAACAATTGAAGGTCCATATTTGGATAGAATTACTAATGATAAAGTTGCCATTGCTAGAGAGAAGTTGAAAGAAGCTCAAACTAAACAAAAGAGTTATGCCGATCAACATCGACGAGCCTTGGAATTTAAAGTTGGAGATCATGTGTTTCTCAAAGTGTCACCTTGTCGTGGCGTACGATGATTTGGAATTAAAGGGAAATTAAGTCCGCATTTTATTGGTCCATTTGAGATTCTTGAAAGGGTTGGAGAAGTCTCGTATCGTTTAGCATTGCCGCCACAACTCTCTCATGTTCATAACGTTTTTCATGTATCCTTGTTGAGAGGATACAACTATCATCCGTTGCACGTTATTAGTTACCCTCTTCACGCAATTCAAGAAGATCTTTCTTATGAAGAAGAACCCGAAGCTATTATTGATCGTCAAGAACGAATTATGAGACGCAAGTGTATACCGTTCGTTAAAGTTTTATGGAAAAATCATTCTGAACGCGAGGCAACGTGGGAGACAGAAGAAATGATTCGCTCTCAGTACCCATATCTATTCGACAACTAAATGTATGTTCTCTAACCTTAATTTTTTTTAATTAATCAATTCGTAAGTTCTACTTGTGTGCTTACAAGAGTATTTGTTGCCCTCGCATCGTATTTTTGAGGATCATGCTACACTATCTAAAATTTCGAGGAAGAAATTAAATTAAGAGGGGAGGAGTTGAAATATTCGTCGATAGAATAATAATAATAATAATAATAATAATAATAATAATAATAATAATAATAATAATAATAATAATAATAATAATAAACTAATAATACTTGATGACTATTTCATTAAAGTGGTGACACCGTAGCCTTGGTCATCTTCTAGAAAGTTTTCAAACCCACTAACAATTTAAATTTATTATTATTATCACATCAACAAACTTCCGAAGTTGATGGATGACTTCACCGATGCGGTTGAACTTCGATTAATAAAAGATAATGAAATCTCAATGGGACTTCATAAATATTCGCTTTAATTTGCCCCTATCCATACTAAATTGTCATTCCCGTACTCTATCCAACACCATTGTTGATTGTCGAACTCACCCTCGCAGTGACACCTGTTGACGACCCATTGATTTTTGAGTTCTTGCGGATCGTACACAATACGATTTGGGTGGCTCTCTGATGTTAAATCACATATTACGTCCTATCGATCGACTAATCGCTTCAATTCAAAGGTAATGTGTTGAACTTCTCAGTTTCCTTTATTGTTCTTCTCTGTCATTTCGTCACTTAATAATAAAACCGGTCTCATCCTCGGGTTGCAGTTATTGAACCTTCCCTTAACCGCATCTGCTCGTACGTCGCCGTTGTCGGAACTACCACAACCAGTTGTCATTAGATTACCTCCGGTAGTCGTCGTGTTCTTAATTCGTAAGGTAAGAATTTGACCCAATGTATTATGTTCAAGTTTGTGATAGTTAACTATAGTAATCAAACTACAAAAAAAAATTTAAAAAGGGGAAACTCATGCAACTGTTACGAAGAGATCGATTTCCAAAAAATTATAGTGGCCATGATATTATTTTATTATTGTTGCATTGGTTGTACCATGCACACATATGCAGATTTGTTTTTTTTGTTTCAATATGTAATGGCATAATATCAAAATTCAATAAAAATAAAACTAAAAATATCAAAATGGCTTTCTTCTACCACTAGTATTAAAATAAGAATTTAATACTAAAATGTTATAAGTCCTACAAAACTCCTAATCGAGAAGCTCACCAAGTTAATTTTGTCATTAGTAATTTTTTTTGTATAAATAAGTGTGGAGATAATTTGATGTATGGTTTTAAGAAAAAGAAATAAAACATATTATTATCAAGTTTTCTTAATCTTAAATAATATAAATATTCTTACTATTAAGATACTAAAATACAATTTAACGAATATTCAGATACAAAAAGCATACAAATTTAACAAATTAACAACTTAATCTAGTTTTAATACAATTTGACTTAACATACGAGTAATTAACATGTAGGCTATCAATAAGTGAAAACATCCTTGAGTTTCGTAATAACTAAAAGGTATGATTTCGACCCTTCCTTTCTCGTAGCATGAACACCTCTCGTTCTTGATATTTATCTTGAATTCATAACTTGACTTGTTGGTTATTAAATCCATAAGATTATTGTTATAAATGCTTATCGTACAGTTGACATTGTTTGCATGTGATAGGATTTATCTGCTTTGTACTCATTGTCACATGCTTCTTAAACTATTGATTCTAGCTAGTGACCTTTATTAAGGGTTGTGAGTAACTTATTGTGTTATAGTGACTTGATTGTATTGTATTATTGACCTCTGTACCCGAGCACATCCACCTATGGGGACATAGGGCGTCATTATGGCACAAGTGACGTGCTCTATCTGTGGCAGAGCGATTAAACCACAACGTCTCTACATTATTATTATGTGTTATGTTGTTGCACATATTGATTAGTGTTAAAGGAGGCGTATGGATCGATCCTAGGATATCATTGTTATTGTTTATTGGTGAGATGGTTTGGTGTGTGTGCCCACATGTCTATCTCATATATTGTTGCATTAGAGCTAATATACATATTGTTAATTGTTTATTGTCATTGGCTCATATGGGTATTCCTTTTTGATGATCATTATTATTTGATTTTCTATTCGATCATCTTATTGTTATTGTTATTGATCACAATATTTCTATTGTTTACTTCCGTTACTGAGCATTCTTTGGCTCAGCCGTGTTTTCTTTTGTTGTTTTCTTTTATGTTTATAACAGGTACTCAAGGGGCTCAAGGGAACGAGTGAAGAGAGTTAAACCAAGAAGTTAGGATGAGAATATTTGGATTAATAAGGCTTAATCATATTTTAATTGTTAGACTTTATTTAAGTTATTTGGACCTATGTAAGGATTTGAATTTTTTTTAGTACTTAAATTATATTTTTCTTGTAACTCTAATTATTGTTTGTGTGACACGTCAGCCCTACTCGGGTTGGGGTGTTACACTATGATACCTTGAAACGGTTGATATCTTGTAAAATGCAAGAAAACTCGTTTGTTGTGCTCATGTGCTTAATATGAAAGGGTGTATCGACCACATAGTCAAACTTAGTTATCACAAACAAGATGAAATGGCAACAAGCTTCATTTTGAACTTCCTTCCAAGTTTTTACGACTAGTTCGTAATGAACTTCAATATGAATGCATGGGTAAAAACTAAGCCTGTACTCCATGGTATGCTCAAAACTACAAAGAAAAATATACCACTAAGACTAAGAAACTGCTAATGGTTAAATCTACTAGTGTTAAAAAGCTTAATCCCAAGAAGAGAGTTTATAGCAAAAAGGTAAGGAAAATACTGGTGCTGCCAACCCTACCACCAACAACAAATAGTTGGCTACTAAATACAAAACAACACCCTGTCCTGAGGAGTGCCCCCTGCTTTGAATGCAATAATATGGGACACTAGAAACGTAACTACCGTAACTATCTAGCCAAGTGGAAGGCAAAGAAGGCCAAAGGTGAAGGCATTTCTTCAAGTATTCTTATTTACGTTATTGAGCTTTTACTATTTCCAGCAACACATAGGTATTTAATACTGGATGTAGTTACCACATTATTAATGTCTTGAAGGAGCTTGAAAAGTGGAAGAAACTAAAAATAAGACAATATAGAGCTCATCATTGATAATGGGAAAAGAGTACCAGTTCTAGCAACCAGTACATATAATCTTTTGTCTATCTAGCCTTGTAATTACTTTAGATAACTCTGTGTTTGCTCTTGGTTTGACCAGAAATATTATTTCAATTTCTTTATTTTTTGAACAAGGATTTAAGTACATTTTAATAATGCTTTTATTTCTATCTGCTTGAATGATGTTTTTTATTTTATTTTGAGACTATACCTCAAAATGTTATTTGTGAGATAGATGTTCAAACTGACAATAACATATATAATCTTTCTAAACATAGCAATCTAGCGTTAATGATACATTTCTTTGACATTGCAAACTTGGCCACATAAGCGATGCCCGCATGAAAAGGCTCCGAATGGATTTTTGAATCCATAGGACATGAATCCTTTAATGAATGTGAAACTTGATTATTTGGTAAACTCACAAGGTAACCTTTCACCATGTTGGTGAATGGTCAAATGATCTGTTAGCACTCATACATTCTAATGTATGTGGTTGTTTCAGAACCATGTCTAGAAATCATAAAAGATACTTCGTTACGTTTATTGACGATTATAGTCGATACGCTTATGTCAACCTTATGAAGCACAAACATGAAACCTTTGAAAAGTTGAAAGAGTTCCAAAACAAAATAGAAAACCAACTTGGTAAGACTATCAAGATACGTTGATCAGATCGAGGTGGAGAATACTTAAGCCAAGAGTTCACTAATCATCTAAAGAAACATGGAATTGTTTTAGAGTTCACTCCAGCTGACACACCCCAACTTAATGGCGTGAGTGAGAGGAGAAATCCAAAACTATTTAATATGGTGTAATCAATGATTTGTAGAACCAACTTACCTCAGTCATTTTGGAGCTATGCTTTTATGACCGCTAGCCGCCTAGTCAATCTAGCCCTGACTAATAAGATAGACAAAACCCTATATGAGATATGGCATGTGTCACCCAATTTACCTTACCTTAGATTATAGGGATGTGAGGCTTATATCACCAGTGAGTCTGATGACAAACTAGATCCCCAAGGTGAAAAAGTTAATTTTGCCTAATACTATAAAGATAACGGATATTACTTTTACCATCATGATTCAAATATGATTTCCATCAAAAGGAAATCATATTTATTGAGAAGAGTTTCTTGATCGAGGAATTGGAAGTAATATCTTCGATCTTGAAGAAGTTCGCGAAGCGTAAATAAATGCCGATGAAGTTGGTTTGTCTGAACAAATAGTTGTTTCCAATTCAGACATAAACGCAAGTGTTCCCATAAGTAGCAGGACTCACAAAGAACCTTGTAGATATATTTGGAGGAGTCAAAGAGAAGCGCATTGGACTACAATTAAGATCATTTTGAAGTACTTAACAAGAAATAAAGACATGTTCTTAATATTTGGAGGAGTTGAAGAACAACTCATTATAAGGTGTTACACTAATGCTAGTTTTCAAATTGATCGACATGACTTTCATCATAATGTGGTTTTGTATTCACACTTAATATTGGAGCCATCTCTTGGAAAAGTTCCAAGGAAAGTGTGGTGGTAGATTCCACTACTGAATTTGAATACATTTTGGCATCAGATGCTGCCAAGGATGTTGCTTGGATGAAGAAGTTCATAGCCAATCTTGATGTGGTTCTAAGTATTTGGAAACTAATCAAGATATTTTGTGATAAAAAGGTGCTAATGCTCAAGCGAAAGAGCCTAGATCTCATCACAGGGCCAAGCACATTCAGGGAAAGTTTTACTATATACGGGGCATAGTGAAACATGGAGATATCATGATAAGCAAACTAGACATAGATCAAAACCTAGCAGACCCGTTTTCTAAGCCCATGACTCAAGACAAGCATGATCAATAGAGGGATGAGATGAGCTCAGAGTAGCTAGTGATATGTTTTTATTTAGTATTTAAATGTACGAACATTTAACAATTATATTTTTGAATTCATTTTGATTTATTGCTTTAAATGCTATTATGAATCATTTAACTATGATCAATTTTAATACCTTTAATCCATGTATATTTTATTCTAAATTTAACTATGATCAATTTACCAGGTGTTATTATTTGATCACTGTCAACCGGTGTCGCATAACTCCTAGATATAAAGACTTTGGTTGGGAATAATTCTGAAGCATAGTGAGAGTTGTATGTAATTAATAAGATATTATGTACTCATACATTATATGTAATAGTAAGGTGTCATGGCATCCTCATTGATTCCAATTGGTGAAGTGTGAGGCCTCACCCAAACTGACTATGTGTTTGATATAACCATTTTAAATCTGGATCGAGAACAATAATGATTGAGCTCCATATGAAAATTAATCTTAATGACTCAACTGATGTCTTTGATAGAAAGGATGAATAACTATGATTACCATAAGTCTATTGTCTGGTTAAAGAAAGGTGTTACTTAAACAAGATGATGACTTTAAAGTGTCATACCTTGTTAGGGGCAACCATGTGCAGCTAGATCGCCGCTAACTGTCTATGTTAAGATTTAATCAAATACCATCCATGTGGGAGTTTATGGGATATAATGTAGGTGTTTAATTATGTAATGTTGCCAACTGAGCTTTGACCCATAAGAGTTACACCTTGGGCAACAAATTTAAAACTCACTTAATTTGATTAACTAGTATTACGAATGATATATGATATATAACTATATTGTCTAATTATATTAACCGAGTATTTAATAATTAAATAGGGAACCCATTCCATCAAACTTTCCCTCTAACATTAAATAGTGAACCCATTCCATCAAACAATCACTCTTGATTCACTATCTTGTTTTGTTTTGTATTACTCACCTCTATGTATCCAGGATACATATTTTCTGTTTTTGAGACTTCGTGTTGAGATAACATCTTACCCATCACTCCTAAAGATCATTTGATTGGTTTAAAGCTAATAATACCTAAAAATAATTGAAGTCAATTGCAACTGATCTGGAGTTGCAACTAATAGATCAACTAACAAATATGATTAAGAAGTTAATGTTGTAGGCAAGACACAACTAACTATACAATTAAGAAGTATCTTGCTATTAAAGATAATATTGTTATTAACGACTTGCTACTAAGGGTGTTGTTATTGAGAAAATATGTTGTTACTCTTTGATATAATGTACTGGTTCGATTACGTAATGTTGCCAACCGATCCATGACCCGTAAAAGTTACACCTTGGGCAATGTATTTAAATCCCACTTAATTTGATTAACTGGTATTACGAACGATATACGAGATATAATTTCATTGTATCATTATATTAACTAAATATTTAATAAATAAAACTAATTATTAATTATTAGTAAATGTTTATTTGTTAAATGTTACAAGTTGCGGGTATTCGATTTATTATTGTAGGCTAAATTAATCCAACCGGCCCCGGGTCTTCTAAGGATTAATTAACAATAATTAATGAGATCAAAAGGGATAAAACCCTTCACCTATAAAACCACACATCTCGACCAAAACAAAAGAAGATATATCTATAAAATTTGAGCACTTGATTGGGATCTTCAGCCGCAAAACAAAATAATAAAAAGAGAGCGATCTTCTTTTTTACAAATTATTTTTCATTTGGTTGCATCAAGAGTACTTTTTGTGCTCATCTTTCAGCCACCCCGCAAACACCCGTGAACAAGATGGAGGTCTCAACCGCACCTCTTGCAGTCGTGACCTAGTCCTGTATCGTTGTTCGGTTCGTTCAATCTAGAAATTATTTGTTGAACCTGGGGAGTCTCAAACGGTTAACCATTAAACAAGGTATATTATATCTTATCATTAGGTTAATTATAATCATATTTGTATCGTTTGTAGTTAGATCCTATCAAGTTCACTTCTATTATTTTATTATTACTCAGCCGCATTAAATTATTATCAATCTATTTAATCATTTATCAAAATCATTTTTAGTTAAATAACCTAATTAAGATACCACTGAACCCAACGGTGTTATCAGGGCCAGGCTTACAACATGCAAATAAGATCCGGCCTAACCGGTTACATATTACAAAATTTAAATTTGTTTAAAAATTTTTGATTTATTTAGGGCAACCTATTATTTTTGTGTAAATATTTTTTTAATCAAAAGATTGCCCGATTTATGATTGTGTTTGATATGTAAATCTAGCAATGACTGGGGTTGAGTAAGAGTGAGATTCTTACTGTGAATCGAATATGGTAATCAAGTCAGTTATTGAATGGCGGAAACAAACAATCAAAGAACATTCAATGCAAGAAAATTACTCATAAATGCTTTTGTATTGTATATATAAAAGTTGATAAATTACAGAGAATAATTACAACAAAAATTCTTTATCTATTAGCCATCACCTCATGTACGAGGTATCTATTCTATTACAGGCAGAAAAGATGCCTTTTACAAAATGACTAAACTACCACTGACCTATTACATCAGAACTAGTCTAAGTCTTCATCCGCATATTTGCTTGTTCATCCGCATTGACAAATGCGGATGAGTTAACTTGATGAGCATTTCTTCACTTGATCATCCGCATTAGTATGTTGGTCATCAACATTGGTTAATGCAGATGAACAAATACTTATGCACATTTGTTCAGTCATCCACATTTGTCAAATGCGGATGAGCAAAGTCTTGTTCGCATTAACTTTTAGTCTTCCGCATTAGTCAATGCAGAAGAGTAAATACTTGTCCGCATTAGCATTATGTCTTCCGCATTGACAAATACGGAAGACAACACTTGTTCTTTTCCTTAGCAGAATTTCATCCGCATTTCTTCTTGGACTTGAGAGATTCCAGCAGAGCAATCATCAAATCACCCATTGAGTTGGCATGTATGATCCTTTCAGGGTGCAACAATACTCCCCCTAAGGATTATACAACCTAGTTTTCCTCAATGTTTGAGAGGTGATTGATGTTGTGATGATTCAGTTGGGTCTTTTGGTGGTGTAAAAGGTGCTGCTTGTCTTGGATCCAAAATAGCCTTGATCATGTTGACAAAATCTTGAGCATCTGACATTTTGTCCTTGCTTAGTACATGAATCTTCATTCTGCTCATATCATGAATGGCTTCAAGTGGTAGTTTCTTTAGAGAAATTGGTTCCCAAATAAACATTGTTGATAGCTCATCCTTGTGAATCAAGAGAGAACCATCTAAATCAACTTCAAGTTTGACAATGTTGCTCAACTATAAAGGTGCTTCTTCTTCTTCTTCCTTTTCTCCCTCTTAGCACTAATCTGATCATAAGCCATCTTCAATATTTTGATACACTTTAGAAAGAAATGTAGATCTTCTTGACCTAATTTGTTTGATATCTCTCTGAAGTGCCTTGTGTATATGTATTGAATGTATGATTGATCCAATAGTCTCACTTCATAGCCACTGAATAATCTGATTTCAGCACCTTCTTTGCCTCCCCACTTCCTCTCAATCACCAATTCATAGGTCTTCTCATCATAATAAACATTTGAAATTGGTGTTGAGGAATGT
>BJCM01166532.1:0-11009 GCA_018326385.1 Flaveria bidentis | reverse complement strand
ACCAACTTTGGTTTTCCCAGAGAGACCTGGGAATTTTCTACCAGTCCTTTTGTAGAACTTTTGAGATCTGATATTGATCAATACCATTTGACTCAAAATATCCATCTCTTCCAAATCATCATCTGGAATTCCTTTCAAATCATCCATCAAAAAGCACAAATTATCACTACTGCTCCCTGAATTACTATCAACACCAACAAAAGCATGTTCTCCACTGTTTGAAGAGAAATCTATATGCTCATCATAGGGACTTTCTGATGCAGCATATTCTGACTCCTGACCGACCAGTGCAGTGTTCCCTGGTACAAAGTCATCATAGAGCTTCCCTGATGAAGACAGTTTCCTTTTTTGTTCTATCTCTCTTTCAAATGTCAATAGTTTCCCATGAAGTTGGGTGAGAGATAGAGTATCAAGATTTGCACCGGAGCGTAGGACAATAGTATATGTGTCCCATCTCTCAGGTAGGGATCTGAGGAATCTGTTGTTTATCTGACTATTTGTATATTCCTGTTTAACCATTTTCAACTCAGATATCAAACAAGAAATTCGCTCAAACTGTTGAGTCAGAGACTCACCCTTTCTATGAGAGAATGTCTCATATTGCTGAGCAAGGATTTCTCTAGTGTTTGCCAAAACCTCATTAGTTCCTCCAAATTGTTCTTTCAGAGCAATCCAGAGGTCATGAGCAGTTTCATGATGCATAAGCCCAGAATAGATTTCATTAGGCAGTGCCATGGCCAGAACTCCATGTGCTTTAGCATCAAGTTCAAACAGTTTTAGATCTTCATCCGAGTATTTCTCTTTTTTCTTTGGAACCATCTCATTGGTTTCCGGATGACTCACCATAGGCTTGTATGGTCCATGAACCACAGATTTCCAACAACCTGAGCTATTGACGACAGGTGATGAAGCATTCGGCGTTGCCATATGTTATACTTACTCCTGACAAGCATCGAAGGCTTTGTTGAGGAGCTAGTATTGTGAGGATCATTAGTTGGTGTAGCCATTTTCACAGATTAAACAAGTTAAATGTAATTTTAATAGGTCTAGCTCAACAACTCAACAACTCTGTTTTAAACAAGTAGAATCTCAAATTAATTCACCAGAAGCAATAGAAAATCAAACACTATAACTAATTCTTGCAAATTTGCTAATTCGATCAAACCTAGATATCAAAAGAACAGTTTCAATGATCAATTGTTAAATCGATCAATGATTAACCTGGCTCTGATACCATTTGTTAAGATCTAATATCTAGTTTGATCAATTAGGTTATGATTTGCAGCGGAATAGTACTAGAATTAGATAAAATTTAATCAAGAATAATATGAATATTCAATCAAACAGTGACGGTTATAGAGAGAGAGTTTTCTGCAAAAGATAATATATTCATTCATTCACAAGCTTCGGCAATTTACAAATTAGGTCAACATTCCTTTTATAGAGGAATGTGACGTCAGCAGATATCACCTGATAGTGACATTTAACAGATTATTCAAACAACTGAAACTAACTGAAAACTACTGAAGATGTCCACAACAACTGAGGACATCTTACAATAAAAGCTTAAGTATTCTATAACTACTGAACCTACAATATCTGAAGTGTAAGAACTTCAGATGTTTTACATTATACTAAACTACTGATTACAAACTACTGAAAAAGTAAAAACTTTTGAAAGTAAATCATCACAACTACTGAAGAGAGCTTCTTCAGCTGTTATGACAACTTCTGAAAACTTTGTCTTCAGACTTTATCTTCAAACTTTGTCTTCAGACTTTGTCTTTAGACTTTGTCTTCAGCTGATGTCTTCAGACTTTGTCTTCAGCTGATGTCTTCAGACTTTATATTCAGCTGATGTCTTCAGACTTTGTCTTCAGCTGATGTCTTCAGACTTTGTCTTTAGACTTTGTCTTCAGCTGATGTCTTCAGACTTGGTCTTCAGACTTTGTCTTCAGCTGATGTCTTCAGACTTTGTCTTTAGCTGATGTCTTCTTCAATTGTTATGATGTCTGTGGGACTTAAAGGTTTTTCTGATCTGGCTCATTGGTTCTTTTGGTCCAACAATAAAGCTACATAAAGCTACAACCTATTAAGCTACATGATCTTCTAAAAAAAGGAAACTAACAAAAGATTTATTACAAGCAAAAATATACATTCTAATCTTTCATGTCTTCAGTTCCAACATGTCAAAAAACTCTGCTTTGCATTTGAAATACATGCATGACTTACAAAAGAGGATAAGTACAATAAATTCCAAGAACTGTGAAGAGTGTTAGACAATAGAGTAAACTAGGACCAAAGGGGAGTTTGTAGATACATATTGTTCCTAGTTTATGAGCTTAAATGTAAAAGTCTTTCATGTCTTACACATATGTAATGAATTGGTTCAATGTAATATTATATGTGATTGATGTTTATTCATGTTTATTTATTTCATATTATTAGTGTGTTAAAGTCTAATTTATATGTATGAACTTATTATATAGGTTTGAGGTTGTTGTACATGATTCTTAGTCAATAATGCTTAAGAAATGTGTTCAACCTAGTCGGAAGAGTATTCATGCTAATGGACCATACACATGAATACATCATGCTTATGGACCAGTCGCTCGACTGAACCAGGATACTGGATCAGTCGTATGATTGAAACATAAGATTGACTCAGTCGCACGACTGAAGCTTCGGCCGTGCGTATGAATCAGTTGCTTGATTTAGTCGCACGACTGAACCATGCTAATGGTTTAGTCATATGAATGGAAACTACAAACCTATAAATACCACTTAATTCGTGGAATAACTTAACACTTCGAATACTTCATAATTTCACGAACCCTAGCCGTCCAAAACGTCCAAGAAAGCCAATCCAACTTCAAAGTTCGTTCTTGATCGATTCCTACTCATTCATAACGTTTAGATCACTCTTAAATTGATCGGGTTAACGTTCTCACTGATTAGATCGCCAATCAAATAGGATTCCACACTATTTGATCTGGTCTCACGTATTATCAGTTACTATTCCATACGTACACGGACCTGACAGGAGTCTTCAAATATTTTGGTAGCATCAGCCTAGGGGGAGTTTCTAGAGATTATATGAAGAGGCTTATGCAACCCAAACACCCAAAGTCTCTCCTGCATGCATGCACATGGTACTGACGAAGAATGCTTTGGAAGTTTCACACAAGCAAAAGAAATATTCTAAGTGTGAAATCTTTTGAAGCCAAGACCAATATCTTCCGAAGCCAAAGATGAAGTCTTCCGAAGCTTTAGAGACAAAGTCTTCCAATGCCAACACTTGAAGACAGATTTCTTCCAAAGACTTTTAGTATACATGCTTTACCTGATGTACTTTACATAAAGTTGGATACCTTTCCGCTGCAACTCTGTAAAGTCACCAACTTTCATAAGTTGGTGAAAGGTCCGTACTTTTAGTAACTGCACATTGAGGTTTTGAGTCTATAAACTTTCTACTTCCTGTACTTTATCCTTTTTGTAATAGATTAATATGTAAGCTATGGCATGTCATAGTCACTAATCAAAAGGCAATCTGCCTTTTGACTCTACAACTAATTTTGTTTGTGTCTAGTCAATTGTATCGAGCTGGCCTACAAAGTATGGCCTGCTGTAGGATGTAGTATATGTATCTCAAGTACTTTTAACTTTCAAGTATGCTTTGAAACATTTGTAATAGAACTTGAGAAGGCAATATACTGCAATCTTGAAAACCATCTCCTCGTGTATTTTGCTATCTTGTTCTGTCTCATATTTACTTGTGTTCTTAGCATCATTTCTAGAGGTTAACCAGTTTCATTGTTTGATTAATTAAGTGTTCTTAAGCAACTCTCCTCTTTGTGTTGTTGTGTTGTATTTGCATACCCTTCTACGGTCCTGCAAATGAGCTCTAACATTTGTGGGACAACGGTTGTTTCTACCCCAGAGAAGCCAACAATGGGCTTTCTCAAGATTTTATAGAAGTCGGCATTCATCTATCCCAGTTTAATAGTATTACCTGTTCCCCTTAACTGTGAGCCCAGTTCATAGTTAAGAATGTATTGAACATATCTAGGGAACATGTAGTACTCTAAGTAGTCCAAGTTTGCAAGCAAATTTGTGTTAACAAACTGAGAGTACCTGAACTTGACTCCCTGAACCATCCATGAACAATGAAGGAGAGATCTTCAGGAATCTGGTCCCATCCACCATGCTTGTTTGATAAGCTGTGGATAACCACATTGAGCAGAAATTTCTTCTATTAGTATGAGACCTTCCCTTTCCTGAAGGTCCTTACAAAGAAGTCTCCCTCATAGCCCATCTGCGCAAAGGAGTGATTAAACCGCTTTTTTTAGGGAAGAACACCTCACCTTCTTCATCATCCAGTTGAAGATGCATGTTGATGATGGCTGGAGTGATGAAGACTGTTCTCCCATGCATTGTGGCAGACAATGCCTTCTCCCTATCCAGAACGACCTCTTGGCAGGTCTTCCAAAATTCAAGCAGATGATCCTCATAGTGTGTAGGATCAATGGTAAGGGAGGTGAAGTAGTTTGATAAATCTAATAAATGTCAAACCTCTAAGAAATATGGATCTTTCTCAGAGTGTAACAGAGCAACCTGGTTGTGTTGCATGTGAGTTGCATGGAGAAGTTTGGTTCATTTCTGCAAGGAAGGTTGGCCATTTAGAGAGAGCTGAAGGATGAAGAAAGATGAATGAAAGTAAGTTTAGAGAGAAATTTGGGGTTTTAGGTTAGGAAAGAATGAGATGATAGAAAGAGGAGGAAACCATCAGGTTTATAAGACAAACTTAATGAAAGAGGATAAACTTTGAAATCCGTAAGTCCGTCCCACCTCTGAAAAAGTAGTTTGCTTTTGCTCAAAATTTAGTTTTCTTGGAAGTCAAAAAGCTTTCGAAGGTAAATTACATTCGGAAGTTTTAATGAAAAAATTTCCAAAGTTAAAACGACTTCAGAAAAATTTTCTAAGAATGTTGATAATTTTGGCTTCGGAAGAAAATCAAGACTTGAAAGTTTTGTTCAAGGGACAAAGCTTCCGAGAGTTAATTTGCTTTGGAAGAAAGGTGTCCTTGAAAACATATAAGTGCCTAAGAAGAGTTTTAAGCTTCGGAAGATATTTCAAAATTTTCTTTTGAAGGTAAATTACTTGGGCAGTTATCTGTTTTAAAGGCATAAGTTTCTTCCAAAGTTAAAGACATATCTTCTGAAGGATCAAAATTTTCAGAATTTTAAGGAAATTCCTCAAAAAAATTTCATCCAAAGAAAAACAAGAGCTTATGAAGGTGATAAAATAGACAACTTAAGACACACAAATTTAAGAAATAATAAGAATTAGTTTTAAGTAAAACCTTCTCAAAGTTTATCATCCCAGTAGCTGATATTAGATATTTAAATCTCTGTTCATCAAAAGCCTTTGTAAACAGATCAACAAATTGTTCATTTGTGTGAACTTTGACTAGTTTAATTAATCCCTTTTCAAAATTATATCTAATTAAATGATACTTGATGTTGATGTGTTTTGTCCTTGAGTGATGCATAGGATTCTCTGTGATAGAAATAGCACTATTGTTGTCTATGTGAATGGGAGTCTCCTTGAAGTTCAACCCATAGTCAAGCATCAGATTCTGGATCCAAAGCACTTGAGCATAGCAGCTTGCGGCAACAATGTATTCATCTTTAGCAGTTGATGCAGAGACACAAGATTATTTCTTGCATTGCCATGAGACAACCCTTCCACCAAGAAACTGACATCCCCCATATTTTGACTTTACAGTCATGTTACAACCACCATAATAACTCTCTGTATAAATATTCAGATTGAAGTCAGAATTCTTAGGATACCACAGACCAAGTGTTGAAGCACCTTTGAGGTATCTTAGAATCCTTTTGACAATGATAAAGTGAGACATCTTAGGGTTGGCTTGATATCTTGCACAAATACATATGGCAAACATGATATCAGGCCTGCTAACTGTAAGATACATAAGAGACCCAATCATAGCCTTATATAAGTCTTCATCTACACACTCCCCCTCAAGATTAGGTCCAAGGGAGTGGTTTCTAGCTATGGGTGTCTTACCAATCTTACAGTTAAGCATGTTGAATCTTTTGAGTATGTCTTGAACATACTTTGATTGACTAATGAAGATGCCATCTTCAACTTGCTTCACTTGAACTCCTAGAAAGAAATTGAGTTCCCCCATGGCACTCATTTCAAATATTTCCTTCATCAGCTTCTCAAAGTCTTTCTAGAGCTTTGGATTAGGTGATTCAAAGATGATGTCATCTACATACACTTGAACTAGCATTATGTCATTTCTCTATCCTTCGATCAAAAGAGTTTCATATGTAGTACCTCTTCTGTATCCATGCTAGCAGAGATACTGAGACATAGTCTCATACCATTTCCTGGGTGCCTGATGCAGCCCATAAAGAGCTTTATCAAGCTTGCAGACATAATCAGGATGATCAGGATCTACAAAACAAGGTGGTTGTTTGACATATACCTCCATATCAATCACCCCATAAAAGAAAAGCACACTTGACATCAAGTTGATAGACCTTAAAGTTCTTGGATGCAGCAAATGCCAAGAATATCCTAACAGCTTCTAGTATAGCTATAGGAGCAATGACATCATTGTAGTCAGTTCCTTCTTCTTGTGTGTATCCTTGAACAACTAGTCTAGCTTTGTTTTTGATGACAATGCCTCTATCATCCTTTTTGTTCCTAAACACCCATTTGGTTCCAATAGTAGTCTTCCCATGAGGAAGAGGACAAAGGTTCCAAATTTTCTGTCTTTTGAAATGAAGTAGCACCTCTTGCATAGCTTCAACCCAACTTCCATCCTTTAGAGCCTCATCAACTTTCTTTGGCTCTATCTGAGATAAGAAACAAGAGTGAAGACAAACATTTGCTTCATGGGTTTGTCCTTTTATTCTTATCCCTGTGTCAACATCTCCAATGATGTTTGTAGTGGGATGAGACTTGTGGATCCTTAGTTGAGAGATCTAAATTAGAGAAATTTAGATCTGGCATTGATGTATCTCCCACTACATTAGCACACGTGTAAAGAGAGACTTGATCCAATGAGTGTGTGACATCATTGATGTTGTCATCTATGGAGTGGTTATTAGTATCAAGAAATTCCTAATCACTGTTACCACCACCATTGTTTTCTTCTACATTTGAAGTATCATTATCTGTTTGTGGAGCCTATGAGCTTGAATTTTCAAGCATCCTAGATGTGTCAGCTGAATTTGTCATTGTGGTGCTGATAGAAACCTCATTTGCAGAAGTAGTTACAACTGGAGCTGAAGATGTACGGCTTGAAGATCTTCTAAGCTCAAATCTTGGGTCAGGATCACCTGTGGGTAAGATATCTGTAGGTCCTGAAGCATTCTCACAAGATTTGTTAAAACAATTGGTAACTAAATCAAGATCATATAGTCAATCAGGACCAGAACCAGCCACACAGGGTGTGTGTTCATTGAAGGTCACATTGGCTGACTCTTCAACAATTCTAGTTCAGAGATTGTATACTCTATAAGCCTTAGCTTAGAAGAGTACCCAATGAAGTTTCCATCATCTGCTTTCTCAACAAATTTGGCAATTTGATCTTTGGTATTCAAGATCATGCATGGACATCCAAATGACCTAAGAAAACCAATGAAAGGTTTCCACTTGGGCAAAAGTTCATAAGGAGTCTTGCCATGAGTCTTAACCACTAAAACTCTGTTCTGCACATAGACGGCAGTGTTGACTGCCTCTGCCCAGAAGGTGATAGGCAGCTTAGAGTCAGAAAACATGGTTCTTTTAGCTTCAATCAGTGTCGTGTTTCTCCTTTCAACAAAACCATTTTGTTGAGGAGTCCTGGGAACACTGTATTGTCTTGTAATACCCTTTTCATCATAAAATGTATCAAGGATTTGGTTCTTTAATTTAGTTCTCTGATCACATCTTATGGTTTTGACCTTGTGATCAGATTGATTTTCAATCTTTAGGATGAAATTCTTTAGAATCTCAGGGGTCTCATCCTTAGTTCTAAGGAAGAAAACCCAAGTGAATCTTATAAAGTCATATGGAATTTCTTTCCCTTTCAGGCATGCAACACAATGATCATCACTCGTAAACTCTTTCTTTGGCATTTCAGTTACCAAATCATTCTTAATAAGTTTATTCATGTTCTTAAAGTTTACATGGCACATTCTTTTCTGCCATAAAAAAGACTCATCACTATTGGCTTTAGATAGAAAGAATGAAACTTCTCTAGAGGAAGATGTTTCTTGCAAGTCCATCTTGTACATGTTCCCTTTCCTGGGGGCTCTGAGCAGAATATGCTCATGAGGAATGTTCACTACAGGCTTGAGAACAATGCACTCATGCTCGTTAAAGAGCATGTTATGACTTTGATCGTAAAATTGGGATACACTCAGAAGATTGTACCCAAGCTCCTTGACAAAGTTTACCTTTTCAATGCTGAGCTTACCATTTGTGACCTTGCCCCTTCCAGAAATGTAACCACCTTTATCTCCTCCAAAAGCAACTGGGCCTCCATCAATCCTTTCAAAGTTCTGGAGTAGTGACCTATTTCCTGTCATGTGCCTAGAACAGCCACTATCAATGATCTAGATATTTTTGTTTGCCTTGAGTTATTCCTGTACCAAGAAAATTATTAGTTACATTCGGAAACCCAAGCCTTACTTGTCTTGGGCTCAATAAAAGAAGTAGAAGATAATGCAATAATAATAGATCCTGTAGTTATGCTTTAAGGATCTTGAGATGTTGTTAATAGAGAACTTTCAACCACTTGGTTTTTCTTAGACTTCCACACCACCTTTGGAAAATTGGACTTGACCTTCAACATTTCGGAAGCTTTTGAGACTTCAGAAGTTTTGATGACTGGACCTTTGGAAGATTCTACAGACACTGCAGTAGACTTCAGTGCTTCGGAAGTATTCCTTTCTTCCGAGACCAAATTTTATTTCAAAGGCAATTTTCCACTTGCCTTCTTCTTCATTTTGGAGCTTTCGAAGGAAACAAAATTTCCTTCCAAAGCTGGAATATTTTTGGAACTCTTGGAAGTCTTTTTCCTGGTCATATGAAGAGTACCTCTTGGATTGTATGGACAATCCTTAGCAAGATGAGAAGTCCTTTCACACATGACACACTCTATTTTCTTCTTCCCAAGAGCTTTTTGCTTAGAACAATACTGATTTTGATCACATCCCTTCTCCACCTTCATCTTTGCAGATGCTGAGACAGTCCTTTTAAGGTGAGAACTGTTCTTGGAGTTGGATGGTCCAGGCTGTGTAGCTGTGGTACACAACAGATCGGCCTTCTTCTTGGTTCTGAGATGATTTGAACATGAACTAGAACTCTTAGCTGAAGAGTTTAGGTTGATGTCTTCAGTCTTCACCACTTCAAATCCTGTAGAGAGAAAAACATCTTTCTTGTTAGAATCAAAAGTGGCCTTGATCTCTTGAGCCTTCCTAGCATTTTCTTTTGCTCTTTCTGATCAAGTTTTTTCTCATAGACTTGGTCATCACAGTCTTCTTCTTCTCCTCAGATGGATAGTGACCTTGATTTCTATCCTATAATTTGTATGCTCATTTTTAGAACTGAAATGGTTTTCTCTAAGTCTTCTATCTTTAGTTTATAATCACTTTCAGACATTCTAAAATCAACAGTTAAAATGTTTAAGGACTCAATATCAGATCTCATTTCTAAGTTGAAGAACCTGTATCTGTTAACTTTAGCAATGCATTCAGGGGTAAAGAGATGTTCCAATACCTTGGTTTCATCATGATCTGCCATCAGTACTTGGTTTGGAGAAGCATCTTCCACCTGAAAGCTCCGGTCAAAGCCTCCTTCTTTAACAACAACTGCAGCTTGCTACTTTGGCTTGTCATTCTGAGTAGCTTTATCAGTTTAGTTTGGTCTGGACTGTGCTTGACCACCATTTGTTCTTAGTGCCTTATACTCCCTAGCAAAGTGGCCCATCAAGTTACAGTTGTAACATTTAACTTTACTTTTGTCCAGTCCAAACTTTCCACTGGTTGCATTACTTGGGAACTTCCTTCCAGTCCGCTTGTAGAACTTCTTGCCTCTATGAGTGAGAAGAGCCATCTGCAAGACTATATCCATGTACTCTAGATTATCTAGATGGATACAGTCAGGTCTTCAAGGGTGAAAAAAAAGCTACCACAACTTTCATCAGAGGACACAAAGGCTTGAGAAGAACTTATCTCTTGGATTGGGCTTCCTCGAGTGTAGTTCTCCCTTGGTGTCTTAGGGAAGGTGATGAAAAGACCCTTTTGTGAATTGTCAGGGTAGTATATGAGATGATGTTAGGGTTCTATCCTATCCCTTTCAACCACATGAAGGGCTGAACCCCTTTGATTGTTGAAGTTGCTAGATGAACCTTGCATGTTCATCTCCATCTGGTAGCCACTGAGAATCCCATACAGCTCTGTTAGAGTGAGAGTTTTCAGATTCTCAATTCTCGTGATAACCACACAGTAGTGTTTCCATTGCCTAGAATGTGAGGACATGAACTTCCTTACAATGTGTGTTTTCAAGAGCAACTCCTCCATCCACTAGGGTATCCACAATCTCAACATACCTAAAGTATTGTTGAGTCATGGTTTCACTAGCTTTGAAGGTGAAATTTTCAATCTGCTGCTTTAGGAGATCTTTCTTGTTCTCCTTAGCTTCAGAGGAACCCTCATACACCAGTTTCAATTCATCCCACAACTTCTTAGTTGTTTAGCATTTCTTGAAACCTCTGTACACATAGTTTGGAAGAGCGGTCTGAAGGGCTATCATGGCCTTCTGGTCAATCTCTACTCTCTTTCTATCTTCATCTGAGTAGTCAGCCACAACCTTGGGGGTCATACCACCACAAGTCTAGAGACCTGATGAAACCTTCCATTCTTTGGCACCAGGTGTCAAAGTCATCAAGAGTGATCAGTGGGGACTTTGTCATGGTTCCAGTT
>BJCM01166531.1:0-14517 GCA_018326385.1 Flaveria bidentis | reverse complement strand
ATACATAAAGTATTATCAATGTTATGGTTTATATATTTGTAGGAGGCATCAAATATGTCAAATAACACTGATTTTGATGAAGTAAGTTCTTTTAGTTCAACTAAGAACCATTCTATAGTTTGGGATTATTTTGAAAAACTACCGGTTGGAGCTGATGGGGATAAAAAAGCAATATGTAGCGGTTGTGAAAAAGTGTATAGTGCCAATCCAAAATCAGGGACATCTAACATGAAGCGACATATTTCAAAGTGTTTTGATCTTGGTGAACCTGGTCAACCAAAAAAACGTGCCCCTCTGGATCAAGTGATGTATAGAGAGAAACTAGCATATTCGATCATCAAAAATAACTACCCGTTCAGTTATGTTGAACACAAGGCAACAAGAGATTTGCTTAAGTTTTACACCGTGATGTGAATCCCATAACAAGAAACACTGCAAAGTCAGATGTCTTAAAAATTTATGATAGAGAGAAAGCGATCCTCAAAGATGAGTTACAAAAGGTAACAAGTAGAATATGTCTGACTTATGATTTATGGAGTTCTATCACAACAGATGGATTTATGGCACTGACGGCCCACTATGTCGATGAGAATTGGGTTTTAAGGAAAAAGTGTTGAACTTTCGACATATACCGCTTCCACATAGTGGTTCCATTTTATCAGAGTACTTGATTAATTTTTTTAGCAGATTGGGGCATTGAAAAAAAGATTTTTACTATCACACTAGATAATGCCAAGTATAATGATATTTTAGTAGAATATCTAAAAAGTCATTTGCGTCTAAATAACACATTAGTATGTGATGGAGATTTTACTCATGTGCGATGTTCTGCACATGTATTAAATCTTATTGTTCAAGCCGGGTTGAAAGTAATTTAAGGAGCTATCGAGAAGGTTCGGGAGTCGGTAAAATATGTTCGAGGAAGTGCTTTCAGAAAGAATAAGTTCGTGGAATGCATACAACAACTTTCATTACAATGTGGGCAACATGTGCGACAAGATGTCATAACAAGATGAAATTCAACATATCTTATGCTTGATAGTGCATTGACTTATAAACGAACTTATGCTCGTTTAGCATTAGTTGATTTAAATTATAAGACTTTTCTATCAGAAGATGAGTGGCGAAGAGTGGAAAGAATCACAAGATTTTTAAAACCTTTTTTTGATATCACGACATTATTTTCTGGAAGCTCTTATCCTACTTCAAACTTATATTTCGTAATGTATGGCGAATTCAATCGTTCATTGAAGAGGAAATTCATAACACGGATCGTGTTATAAGTGACATGGCGAAAGACATGAAAAAGAAGTTTGAAAAGTATTGGGAAAGTTATAATGTGGTCTTGTCTTTTGCTGTTATTTTAGATCCATGGTATAAGTTTAAGATTGTTGAGTATTGTTTCTCAAAACTTAACATGACAAATGACGTTCGTGAGGAGAAGTTGAAGAGAATCTATGATGGTATTCATAAGTTATATGACAAGGAGTATGATGTTCGTTTAGAGACGCACAATTCTTCATTGGCTGGAAGTTCGAGTGTTTGTGTTGATGTATTTGATGAGTTGGATGGATTCGAGCCATTTAAAAGCCAATTTAAAAGTACTGCGAGAGAAAAGTCACACTTAACAATGTATCTCGAGGAACCTTCACTTGATAGAAAACAAGAACTTGATGTTTTACAATATTGGAAGGATAATCAAGGAAGGTATCCACGGTTGGCCTTAATGGCTCGTGATATTTTGAGCATTCCAATCACGACCGTTGCTACAGAATCATCTTTCAGTATTGGCGGCCGAGTTATAAGTAAATATTGAAGTTCTCTTGTATCTTCAAATGTCGAGGCATTGTTATGCACACATGATTGGTTGTTTGATTTAGAAGGTATTATAGTTAATTTATTATATTTGAACTTTCGATTGCATATGCTTTCATGTTTATGTGTAATGTTAATAGTAAATCATACATCCTTTTTTCATATATTTAGATGAGAAGGAGAATGGAAACGAGATGGAAGAGGAAATTATAGAAGATATTGAAGCATTGATTCCGACTTTTGATAGTAGCAACTTTTAGGTAATTTCCATATTCACTCTTCATACACTTCAAAAATTGTTAATTCATGTATTAAGGTTTCATTAATTTTCTTGATTATAGTATTATCCATTGAGCTTTAGATGGGTATAAATGCATCAACAACTTTCATCTTTGATTTGAAGATATTTGAAGTGGACAAGTGGTTATCAAGAGTTAAAATTGTGCCTCATGTTTGTTCTTAGACGATACTAGTTTACATGGGATTTTAAATATTGAATTAATATTTGAAACAACTTTTATTTGTAGTTTATATGTTTTTATTGTTTGTGTTGGAAAATTGAGAATTTTGATATTTTTGGATTTGACCTGTCCTGACCCGACCCATCCTGACCCGAACCCATTCTGACCCGAACCCATCCTGACCCGTTTCTTACTTGAACCCATTCTGACCCGCACCCGTCCTTACCCAAACCCATCCTGACCCGACACCTAACCCGACCCGCCCATTTTGCCAGATCTATTCACACATGTCTACTTCTGAACCCATAATGACTAAACCAGTTAACCAAACACCTGTTACACGTCAAAGTCCAAATAAAATGAAAGGTAAAGATGTTCAAAATGTTAAAACAATTAATTTTGTTAAGGTAGCTGAAACATCTAAAAGAGAATTGACACAACCCAACTAGGCACATCTCACACCCGTACCCAACTCAAACCCAAATAAACATTTTCCTCAATCTATAGAAGGGAGATCATGCTATAGTTATGGAAAAAGAGGACATATTGCTTCCAATTTTCCTTATTATCAGACTCCTAAAAAGATAAATGAACTTTATGATACAAAACAAAGTTTTACTAAAGGGAGATCTATTACTCCACCTAAGAGTATTAGTGAACCTAAAGTACAAACTATAAGCCAGTCGTCTATTTATCACAAACAGGCCTTACACAAGACTGGTTTATGGAAAGAAAAATCATGTAATATGTCTAATAATGAGAAAAAGAATAAGAACAACATACCCTCATCCTCTAATGGGCAGTGGGTTGAGTTCATGATGTGTGATTCCTCTAGGTCACCCAAGCCAGTTAAGGCTTGGGTCCCTAACCTGAACTGATCAATTCCTTTGAATGTGCAGGGTGTCCACTATAGCGCTATCACAAATACCTGGATTGTTGATAGTGAGGCGTCTAGGCACATGATCGGGAACTCGTCTCTCCTTTTCAACATCAAACAAATTAAAAAGGGACATGTATCATTTGCTGGGAATAAAAGGGGTTACATCAGAGCACAAGGCGAAGTGGGAAACGAGAAAGTTAAGTTTGACAAGGTCAACTACGTTCAATAACTACTATAAAACTTACTTTCTGTCTCCCAGGTCTGTGATAAAGGATACAAAGTGTATTTGAGAACAAGAAGTGCTACATGTTGAAGAAGGATTATGTTATCCCAGGGGAAAAAGTCTTAATGTCAGCTTCAAGATACAATGATTTGTATGTCATGAAATTATCAAAGGCCTCCACAACGGAGAACACTATCCAATGCTTTTTGTCAAAAGCAACAGAGAGGGACTCAGTCTCCTAACATAGGAGAATGGGATACATTAATCCTAGGAAGATGAATCATCTGATACAGAATCATTTAGTAAATAGAGTAACTGTAAATGTTGGGGTTCAACAATTGAATAAACTGAAGCTTACCAAATCATAATTACAGCCAACTAAAGATCTCACTGTACAAGTTCAGAGACCAAGTTGATTACAACAATACAAGAAAATTCAACATGACAAAGTCAACATCAAGACAATTAGAAAGTCAAAATTAGGTCATGTTGTAATAATAATATAAATAGACCCACTAGTGTATTTTTGCAAGTGTGGCTTTTGTGTGTGTGTTTTTCATGGTGGAAATCATCATCCAAGGAGAAATCCTTTCCTTTGGGGGGATTTGATTTCACTAGCCATCTATGATACCCATTGTAACTTGTTTATCAACATAAATGAAATCATAACATGATTACTATCCATCTCTTTGTTCTAAGATCCAAACTCAATGAATCTGAAATATTAATTTAGCAATAAAGAACTTCCAGCTTCCGGATTTTTGCGTAGAATGAAAGAAAGGTAAACAGATCAAGAAGTCTCACAAGGCAAAGAAATTTAATTCAATTGACCTGCCTCTCGAGCTTCTACACATGGATCTGTTTGGCCCAGTCAACACGAAGAGCATTGTTGGAGATCTATACTGTTATGTAGTAACTGATGATTACTCAAGATTCTCTTGGGTGATGTTTCTGAAATCCAAATCAGAGACATTTGAATCATTCAAACATCTAATAACTACATTTGAATCACTCTACAAGCTGAAAGTAAGTCAGATTCGATCAGACAATAGAACAGAGTTCAAGAATCAGTGGATGGAGGTGTTCTGTAGAGAGAAAGGAATTGTACATCAATTCACGTCTGCCTACACTCCACAGATGAATAAGGTTGCTGAAGGAAAGAATTGCAGCTTGATAGAAACAGCAAGAACGATGTTAGCTGACTCCAAACTGCCTATTCAGTTTTGGAACGAGGCAGTGGCTAATGCACGCTACACTCTCAATCGAGTCCTGGTGGTTAAACGTCATGGTAAAACATGTTATGGACTGCTCCAGCAACGTAAACCAAATTTGGAGTATCTTGAACCCTTTGGAGCATCGTGCATGTTGCTGAAGAAAACTCAGACTGGGAAGTTTAGTGAGAAGGCTGAAGAAGGTATCTTTCTAGGATACAGTCTACCAGATAAGAGAGTTTATAACAACTCAATGGGTCACGTAGAAGTGTGGTGCAATATTGATGTTCAATGATACACCACCCCCTGCTGGAAAAGGACCTTCATTCTTCTTCGATTATGATGGATTCTTTAAGTCCTTCAACCTCCCTACCTCTCTTCCTGATGATGAGTTATCGACTAAAATGATGTACGATGTTCTGAACACTCCGCCACAAGACTTGACAACATCATCCACTAGACGATTCTTCTAATCCTTTAGGGGGCACTTGATGTAAGCGACTCCTCCTCTGATGATGAAGCAGTGGAGACTAAAAATGTGGACCAGGAGGAACAGGTTCCTGCTAATGACAATACATAAGCATCAGATTTTGATGACTCTGACACATCTGAACCTCATACTACAACAGCTACCGACACTGAACCAGGAATTCAAAATCTAAATCAGGAAGTAGTTGTTCCCACCACTCTCGGATCTCGCATTAATATGTATCATCCTCTGTACAATGTCATTGGGGATGTACTATCGGGAGTGTAGACACGAAATCAGCTATACTTAGCTCATTATACCTCAGTCATGGAAAAAGGTTATCCTCACAATGGTGCTTATCGATGTTTTGTGTCTCAATTTGAGCCAAAATATGTAAGTGAATCCTTAAATGACGAGGCATGGGATAGTGCTATGCAAGAAGAACACCTACAGTTCAAGAATTTAGGAGTATGGACCCTTGTGGACAGACCAAAAAGTGCTAAGGTGATAGGCACTAAATGGAGCCTGAAGTGTAAGAAAGATGACCAATGGGTCTTAATCAGAAACAAGGCTCGACTTGTGGTTCAAGGGTTTAGACAAGTCGAAGGCATTGACTACAATGAAGTGTTTGCACTTGTGGCTTGAATGGAAGAAATCCGTATCTTTCTAGCCTATGCATCTTACATGAAGATTAAAGTCTATCAACTAGATGTAAAAAGTGCATTCTTTCATGGTGAAATCCGTGAGACAGTCTATGTCAGTCAACCCGAAGGATTTGAGGATCCTTATCATCGGGATAGAGTTTACAAACTGAACAAGGCTCTCTATGGGCTTCATCAAGCCCCTAGAGCCTGGTATGAGAAGCTCTTTACTCACTTAGTGAAACATAGATTTTGCAGAGTGGTGATTGACTGTATGTTATTCATCAAGGAAAAAGATGGTGATTTACTACTGGTACAAATATATGTGTACGACATAATCTTCGGCTCCAATAATGAAGAATTATGTAAAGAATTTGAATCTGTAATGAAAGCAGAGTTTGAGATGAGTGCAATGGGGGAGATGAAGTTCTTCCTTGGATTACAGGTGGATGAAACACCAAAAGGAATCTTCTAGCATTAGTACAAATATGTAGGTGATATCCTCAGTTGGTTCGACATGGAGAACGCTTCAGTTGCTGGAACTCCACTTGCCACGAAGTGCCACCCGATGAAAATGGTGATCTGGTTAATGCTACCATGTATAGAGGAATGATCGGATCCCTTATATATCTCACAACCTCTCGTCCTGATATTATGTACGTCACGTGTCTTTGTTCAAGATATCAGGCCAAACCAAAATTAAATCATCTCATCAGAGTTAAACGGATTTTTCGATATCTGAAGGGTACTCTAACACTCGGGTTGTGGTATCCTCATGATGATGACTTTGAGCTTACAGCGTATAGTGACTCGGACTATGGTGGTTGGAAGATGAATTACAAGTCAACATTTGCGTGTTGTTAGTTCTTCGGTAGACGGTTAGTCACCTGGCAGTGTAAGAAGCAGACATCAATTGCTCTGTCGACTTGTGAAGCTGAATACGTTGTTGCTGCAAGTTATTGTTCACAAATCATTTGGATTCAATAGCAAATGCATGACTACGGTTTGCAATTTTCTAACACCCTTATTTTTGTTGATAATTCTGCTGCTATTGTTGTAACCAAAAATCCGGTCCAACACCCTAAAACAAAACACATCGGTATTAAATATCACTTTATACGTGACTGTTTTGTAAAGCAATTAAACAATGTTGTTAAAATTAATACGGATTTTCAACGCGCTAACCTCTATACAAAAGCATTTGAAAAACCTTGGTTTTTATATCTTTAGAGGTAAATGGCGTGAAAAAGAAAAGTGATGTGATTCAAGATGAACAAAGTTCTTAGTCCGAAAAGTATTTTATTACTTTATTATTTATTTTCTTTTATTTTATTATCCTGTGTATTAAAATCCAAAAAAACAAAAATATTTTCGGGTTTAGAATTTTAGGGGGGGAATAGTTTAGTTTAGTATTTAATTAGTTGTAGTAGTATTTGATTAGTTGTAGTATTTATTTACTTAAAAAACAAGGGAGGAGGGCAGCTTAGCTAAAAGAAATGAAATCAAATTTGTGATTGTGGTTCAAAGTTTATGAAAAATGATAGTACACATGGAATAAATTGTTTAGGACTTTAAAACGATTTAAATGATGAGGATGCAAAATTCAAAGTACAAGTCTGAGAAGTCTAAGCACAACAAAGGAAAAAAGATAGTGAAACTAGTCTGCTACTAAGGTAACCTAGAGAAAGTAGACCTGGAGGTTGCTAGTTCAATATATGATGTGTCGGTAGATTCAACACAATAGACGAGTAGACTTCATTGGTGAATTAAATTCGAATATATTTGTTCAACTTGTTGTGGGTTCCCTCTTATCCCTAGCTAACACAATCAACGCATTTCTAATAAGGGGTGACGAGCAAAATATACGCCACAAATGTGTGCGGATGACCATAAAAATGAGCAAAGCACATGGACAAACTGCTAAGTGCAATCAAGTTACAGACTTATGTTGTTGGTACGATATGTGCAAAATAAAATTAAATGCTCTAACAAGAAGATAGGTTGTGTGCCTCTCTGTTGTGCGGTGCCACTGACCTGAGGATAAGCATAACCTTAATATTCTAGAATTCATTGTTGTTTGCGCCTCTCTGTTATGTGATGGCACTAACCTGAGGCTTGGAATCTCTTTGAAAACTCTTAGAATAGTTTCTTCTTGTCAAATACCCGTAAACCACTCAAAAATCTCTTGAGGAATGTTGATTACCATATAAGTGTGGGATCCATAAATGCTTGTTGAAATAATTAAACCTAAATCATCACCAATATGAGTCAAAAATCTGTGTGTGGATTTAAGTGGACAAATATACTGACAATCATCATGGCTGCAACTCTAGAAAGTCAAAATCATTATGTGCATCTTATAGCTCTTGTATGATTTCTTGAAAGGGCTAGTGACTCTCGGACAAAACAAGAATCTACCATCAAAGTGTTTTAGTAAAATGTCCCAAATGATTATGATATACCTATATGATTCCATAATGAATCTTTCTAGAAATGATCAAATTAACTTGAAGTTGTTCTGTCCAGGAAGAAAAATCTGCTAGACGTTTTCTAAAAGGTTTCAATCCATCTCAAACCAAAAACACAAAAATATGACTTCTTTTGTTTTAATTACAAGTTGCTTTTCTGTTTTTCTAGTCTTTTGTTACGTAAAAGTCGGATTATACAACTAGATGAAATCTATGAATCACTCACTAAAAGTGGTCACGTCTGAGGTGACCAATCGGTTTTAAACTAAAAGGATCACATCTGAGATGATCAAATGATGTTAAATTAAAAGGATCACATATAAGGTCATCAAACGGTTTTTAATTAAAAAGTTCATGTGTGAGATGATCGGTGTTCATAATGTTATATATCAAAAGGTAAAATTTTAAGTGTTTGAAAGTGTATGAGGTCAAACTCATAAGTATGAGCCAATCGCACGACTGAATCATAAGTATGAGCCAATCGCACGACTAAATCATAAAGATGAGCCAATCACACGATTAAACCATAAGTATAAGCGAGTCACATGATTGTACCATGAGTATGAGACAACCATGCGATTGGATCACAAGACTGAACCAATTGTACGAATGGGTGAAAAAGTATAAGCCAGTCGCACGAATGAAGCATGCGTATGGGTCCAATCACACGACAGACTTTAAAACAGTATAAATAGATGGGTTAGTCAGTCGCATTCCTTACCACCCTTCAAAGCTCTCAAAAACCGCCCATACACAAACACTCTGCCCAAAATTTCTATTACTATGATTACTTGTTGATTATGATTCTAACTGTTGTCCTACTCATCTACAGGTACTGTGAGAATGAAATCGACTCAAATGACCGGTTAAATCGAACCCTAAGGACCGATTAATTTGAAATCAAGAACTCAAAAAAAGTCTTCAAAATAGACCACTTAAATGGACATAAATGTTGATTTAAAAGACATTAAGTGCTATGTAGAGTCCCTGCGAATCTAATGAGTCTAAACACGAAGTCTAATTTAACGTTTTGACAAAGATTCGGTATTAGAGTGTCGAACAGAGCAAGATGCGAATGGACACTCCGTATGAACCTCAGTCACACGATTAAGCCAGTCGCATGATTCAATCGCACGAATGAATCAATCAGTGACTCAGTCACACGACTGACTCAACCACATGGCTTAACATACGACTAAGTTCAGTGGCAGGCTCAATCGCACGACTGAACTCAGCCGCAAGCTCAATCGCACGACTGAACATAGTCGTATGGTTCAATCTCACGACTAAACCAGTTTGATCAAATAGTTTAAGTTACAACTATCATCTCTTAAACACAAATCTAATGCACATGTTTCTTGTGTTGCAGCAACATGGCTGATAGATAGACGATGAGCACCAAGCACAATATATGTGCTCATCTTGATGCTACTTCCAGGAATGCTTCTGAGTTCGCTAGGATTATAGCCTTTCTACGTAGGTCGAGGATCTACAAGGCTATCTCTGCTCCATGCACACCTTACAGGTCTATACAGCAGGCCTTCTGGGAAGGTTCCTCCGTTGACCGATCTGCTAAGCCGTATTGTATTAGGAGCTCTATCTTCGGGCAGGAGATAGAGATCACAGAAGAAGATCTGAGGAGAGTCTTGGATCTGGGTGAGGATGGTGCCAACCCAACCAAGTTGAATCCCCTGATTGTTTGGGGATGCTTTCTAAGGATAAAGTACGCTGGGATATCAACGCAGGTGCGCACAACAAGAGCAACATGTGCCCCCAGTTCAAGTACTTGGCTCATGTTATACTTAAGTTCATAGCTTCAAGGAAAGGAGGATTTGATGAGTTGTCGAACCAAATCCAGAATGCATTCGTTGCTCTGGTACTGAACCACCCATATAGTTTCTCGCGCATGCTCTTCACTTATATGATTGAGAACCTCGAAGCAAATGGCAAGGAAGGCTTCTATATGTACCCTAATTTCTTACAGATGATTATTGATGACAAGCTACCTTCGTTGCCAAAAGAGAGAGATGATGCTTTTATTCTAGATGTTGACATGACTTTAGGAAGGATGAATGTGCTGGGGGAATAAGGTGAAGCCCCCGGTCAGGAGATTGTTCGGGCATCTGGCCAGTGAAGATTATGTGGCGCCCTCTCACAAGAAGTGGCGTCACGATGATAGTGATTTTGATGCTGAGACAATATACCCACCAAAGAATACGACGATGATGATGAACAAGATGATAGTCAAGGTGGTGGAGATACTGGGACCTCTCAATCTAGGGCCACTGACACTGCTACTATATCTCCACCATCTACACATGACACCATTAATGCTCCTGGTGGAACAGAGAAGGCTTCCTTCCACCAAGACTTCCTGCTTGATGAAGAGGAAGAATCTGACGATGAGCCACTGGTTAGGACAATTGGTAGCCGGGTTGTGGCCACCAAGAAAGGGTTAGAGGCGGTTAGCGTACGCTAGGCTAGGTCGAAGGGCGTTGCTACAGATGTCACTAATCCTACTTACACCCCAGACCAACCACTCAACTTAGGGGGAACCTCTATCTCCAAGGGCTCAAGGAAGAAAAGGATGGCCCAACCATATGGCAAGAAGAGCAAGAAGCAGGGGATCACCCTAATCACCACAGCCACCACCACCACCACAGCTACTACCACCACTACCACACCTCCTACCACCACTACCACAGCTCCCACCACCACTACCACAACTACCATCACCACTCCCACCACCCCTACCACAACCACTCCACCACAATCCATTCCCATTTCTCCTCCCATCTTCACCACATCCACCACCACAACCACCACTCAACAAGCCAAAACTTCCACCCAATCCCCAATGACCCATGGCTCCACTCTACCCAATATCATGTTAAAGGAAAAGTTGGCCAACCTAAACCGCATTGTGCTAAGGATGATTGCTACTGATGATCTAAGAGCTACTCAGCTAAACCAGCTGATGGAGGTAAATGCAGCTCAAGCCAAGCAGATTGTGCAGCTCAGTGAGAAGAATGCCCAGTATGAGAGGGCCTTAGGCCGAGCTCACCATGTGCTTAAGGGTCAAAACGAGTTGGTGTTGGCATCGGTGAAGAGGTGAGGATCTGGAGAAGAAGAACAAGAAGATTTTGCTAAAACTAAAGGGATCCAAGAGTGAGCCTTTAAAGATTTAAGATGGTGATGATGAGGATGATGAAGATGAGCTCACTAAAGATGAATCTGAAGAAGAAGAAGATGAGGATGAGGGAGCAGGACCAAGTAGGAAAGACAAAGAGGATGATCAAGATGATGATCAAAAAGGTGATGTTGTTGCATCAGCCTCCACTCAAGCTAAGAAGAGGCGCACCAAGAGAAATCAAGATCAAGGAGCCTCGTCCTCAACTCCTCAAGCTGAAGAGACGACTGATCAAGGAAAAAATGATGCTCAATAGCAAGATGAATATGATGTCGTCCCCCTTCAGCAAATCAAGATTCAATACACGATGATTCTTGATTTGCAAGGGATCCCTAGAAGGTCAATGAGCTACACTCCCGAAGAAGGAGAAATCATGTATGATCTGACCGACGAGCAGCTAGCTGAGATGTTTCGACTCAATCCTGATGAAATTGTAAAAGATGCTCCATAAGTCGATGTTTTAAGTGATAAGGAGCTACAGGATGTAGATGAGATTGAGATTGAGGATGTTACAGCTGAACACTATCCATAGTACACTGACCCTGAAGGCAATGTTATCCCCAACTTGGGTGAAACTTTTGGCAGTGCTACTTTTGATTAGATGGAAGAGATGGAGAAAGAGAAAGAAAAGGATGAAAGTAAAGCCCAAGCTTCTGACGCTAATATTAATCTCAAGAAAGCTGAATGGGCCGCTTGCTTTGCTGAAATGAAAGCCCAACACGCACCTCCAAAGTAGAATGTCTACACCAAACTTTACAGAGTCAAGAGACATCATAAAGTGTCAGGAAAGATTATCACGTGGGCATATTTTGAAGACTTGGAACTCTATGTTGTTAAAAGAGAGAAGGGGATTGAGTACTTCAGATATCCGCATGATCTGAAGACTCTTCCTAGTTTTGAACTCAACCGTCTAGCATGCTTAGATCTTTTATATGCCAACTCGAGAAAATTGTCGGGATGGTTTGAGGCTGCATTGAAGAAAGAATACCATACCAGGTGGGTAAACTTCAGACCTCAACAACCTAAGAGGTTCATTTGTAAGTCTGAAGTTGATCCTATATCTAGAAGACCGAAGGTGGTGCTGAAGTGGAGTCCCTCATGCATAATGTCCAAGATTCCCTCATGGGAGATGTCTTAGGACTTCACTCCACACTTCAAATGGTGGTATTATGATTAGCGGACAAGAGAAGCGGTCATAGTATTGAACAAAGATGGAAAGATAGAGACTATCAAGGTATTTGACCCAATGTGGCTTACTAACTTGCCTGCTGAAGATGTCTATGCTTTATACAAGTGGCAACTGTTCTATGACATGGAAAATATTGTACAAGCTCTTCAGTTCCAACATGTGATACGGCTCTGCTTTGTATTTGAAATACACGCAAGAGTCACAAGAGAAGAGAAGTACAAGAAGTTCCAAGAACATGTGAAGAATGTTAGACAATAGGGTAAACTATGTCCAAGGGGAGTTTGCAGATACATGATGTTCCTAGTTTATGTTCTTAAATGTAAAAGTCTTTCATGTCTTACACATGTGTAATGTAATGATTCAATGAAATATGATATGTGTTTGATGTTTATTCATGTTTGATTATTTAATATTATTATTATGTTAAGTATAATTCATATGTATGAACTTCTTATATAGGTTTGAGGTTGTTGTACATAGTTCTTAGTCAATAACGATTAAGTAATGTGTTCAACTTAGTCGGGTGATTATTCATGCTAATGGACCATACGCATTAATATATCATACTTATGGACCAGTAGCACGACTGAACCAAGAGACTGGATTAGTCCTATGATTGAGACATAAGATTGACTCAGTCACACGACTGGACCTCCAGTTGTGCGTATGACTCAATCGCATGATTCAGTCGTACGAATGGAAACTGTAAACCTATAAATACCATTTAATTCGTGGAAAAACAAAACTTTCGAAACACTTGAGAAACTTTGAGAGATATTTCGTATATTCACAAACCCTAGCCGTCCAGAACGTCCAAGATAGCCAATCCAACATCAAAGTTCATTCTTGATCGATTCCAACTCCTTCTTAACATTTAGTTCATTCTTATATCGATCGGGTTATCGTTCTCACCGATTGGATCGCCAATCAAATAGGATTCCGCACTATTTGATCTGGTTTCACGCAGAATTTGTTAGTATTTTGTATGTATACGGTCCTGACAATGAGATCCTAAAGTGTATAGCCTCCAGGCAGGGAGGATTTGATGAGATGTCGGACCAAATCCAGAATGCATACGTTGCATTGGTACTGAACCACCCGTTCAGTTTCTTTCATATGCTCTTCTCTTATCTGATCGAGAAGTTTGAAGACAAAGGCAAGGAAGGCTTTTGTATGTATCCATGTTTCTTATAGATGATCAAAGATGAGAAGCTTCCTGTAACGCCCGATTATTCTTTAAAAGAGGAATAAGAAATGAAGAATAAAAGTAGGAAATGCAATTTAACCCAAGTTGAGGGGTTAAAAGTGTCAAAATGACAAAAAGGAATAAAAGTTGGTACAAAAGCAACATGGCCGCCCACACCATGTTACTTTTCACCATTTCATCGGTTCTAGAGAGAGAGAGCAAAAACAACTCTCGGTTGAAGAAGAAGAAGAAGAAGAGGATTGAATTCAAGGTAAGAATTCGAGATTTTTAAGTGTTCATGTCGGGATTTGTCTCGGTTATATGCTTATGTGCTTATGTGTTTGTGTGTGTGCTCGTGTGTGTGTGTGTTTGATGGTTTTTAGGTGCTTGAACTCATTTGCATACGGGTTAGAAGTAAGATACACCCAAAGTTTTCACCAGGTGAGTTTCTAGACCCCAGTTTTACTTGTTTTAAACTCTTTGGGGCTGAAAATGTATTAAAACGGTTTTTACAATGTTTATATGTGTTTACCCGTATGTATTATGCATGTTTGATGATGGTTCTTAGATGCTTATAGGTTGTTCATGCTTAGAATAGCCTTGGTAAGCTTAGAACAGATGGGTTTGATGATTGAGTTTGAAAACATACTAGAAACATGTTGAACAGAAGGTCTGTGCGCCTAGATAAGGCTCATGCGCCTGAAAATGCCTTAGAAATGTTTAAGTATAGCCCATGCGCCTGAACAGTGGTCCATGCGCCTAGAAATATTAGTCGGATGACTAA